>JAEVFN010000113.1:0-283215 GCA_030449075.1 Murraya paniculata | reverse complement strand
TTTCATGGATAGCAGGAGCACACTATAGTTAGCTCAGTACCAATCAAGAATCCCCAGGGAATCCCAAGAATTCTTGTTATACTCGCGTTCCAACCATTCTATAATGTTATGGAAACCATTCTATAATGTTATGGAAACATCAGAGTGAGTTAGGACACTCCATTACTAGTACAGAGGCCAGATAAAAGGTGGCTTCCTCAATATTTTCAAGCAAAGAACATTTAGAAGCTAGCTTTTGTCTTGTAAGCAACCATGCCTACATAATAGAATTTTACTTACCTTCGTGGTCTTACTAAAATCAAGTAAACAACCAGTTCCGTTCCAAGTGACTTGGCTTTACACTATTCTTTTCTAGAGAAGGTTGCTCATTCAGCCTAGTGGATCCATTGTGGTAGTGTGATACGGCTGAAAAGCTGTTGTTGCTTGCTACTGGCTGGCAGACTCGAAAATCTTTCTTTTGCCTCTCCTCCTTGTCTCTATTCTCATAAGGATTCCTTTTATTTCTGTAATCATATAACATTGGTTATGGAGAGCATGGTTGGATTCAAAAACATATTTGTAGTCTATAACATTGAGAATTTAAATAGATTGCATTTCTAATCTAAATAATTTTTGCTAGTGAGTTTATTTTTAACTAGGATAATAAAAAATAGATTGATGGAAGACATTTTCTAAAACACAAGCATCCATGCATAAATACTTGAAATAAATAATGTTTAAAATAAATGATAAAAAATGCGAAATACCATAATTTTTTTTATTGCAATAATAATCTAGTATCGCTTGGTAAGCTGTCCGATGGGGAAGTCATGCCCACACTTACGAGACCCAATTAACCATTAGATTATTTACTTTCATGTAGAAACATTATTAATAACTAATGTTATCTTCATGGGCCTAAATTTGTTAAGAAAGCTTTGTTTGGAAGGCTAATAACAAATTTTAGTTAAATGTATAACTGTTGTTTTAATCTATGTATCTTTCATATCACGTAGCCATCATTGGGGTGATCAGCAAATTGAAAATCATTTTGATCTTATCTTTAAAGAAGTTGTTAAAATAAAATATCTAATTTATATACCTTCGAACCTCAAATCATCCTGTAATGAAATTGAGGAATATATAAAATTTTATTATTGACCAAACAATGGAGCCCGTGGAAAAATTATCTTAAATTTTTCTTCTCCCACTCAATAATTTTAAAGTTGGTTTTTTTTTCTTTTGAACAATATACAAATTATATCCTATATTATTAATTGCATACTTCCTAAATTTATTATGTCCTATGTTATCTAGATGAAAGACTTAATATGAAATAGAATTGAAGGCTTAAACTTCATGGAGATACGGAATATCATATGTGGCTAAGATATGTTTTCTTCTTATTCTCTGCGTTTGTTGCTTCTTTGATATAAAATATGATATTTCGTCTTTAGTCTTTAGTGTGTGAAAAACTTTCCTTTATGTAGATGTGGTATTTCACCCAACCCCCAATATAGTAGTATTAAAATATACTTCCTTCAGAGTCCAATATTCTACAAATACATGATATACATACCAATGTTGTAGTTACTTTTATTTGAAACTCTTCGATATGAAATCATCTTTATTAAACATCCATGGAGGTCTAATGATAAGGGCAAGAACCAAGAAATTGAAGGAAGCATTAAATAGATTAATTGAGCAAATCTCAAATTCATTCCTTGCCCAAGACACTAATCTATCCAAATTAAGAATTCAAGATAGTTAATGCTTTGTCAATATTATTCAAGCTTTTAAATTTGATTTGGAGAGGCATGCATGAAGAACAAACAAGACCTTATCAAATTAGGAAAAGAAATCAGGCAAAATCTTGTTTCTTGATTTGCTTTGCAAACAAGATCTCTTATTTCCTTTTTACTTTAGGATCAACAAGATTTATTATTTCTTTTTCACTTTAGGATAAAAAAGATATTTCATTTCCCTCTTTACTTTAGGCAAGATCTTTCATTTCCTTTAGGATCTTTCATTTTTTTTTTTACTTTAGATTATATTTAGCAATAAAGAAAACCTTATTCCATTAGTAAAATTTAATTATATAAACCCATGTAAGGGAAATTGAGATTAGAGTTTATAATAATAATAAGAGCTTTTCTCTTTGGTTCTTCAAAAAACTTTTAGAACTTATCAAGATTTCATCTTGTGACGTTCTTTCTTGACTTATCACTCACAATCTTCTCTTCTTTCTTGAGTGTGGTGTCAACCTCAGATTTCCTTTATCCTTGGTTCTTATCTCTATAGGCAAAAGGTCATGGTTTTTATTTTATGATTGTTTGAATCTGAATTAAGATGATCTTTGGCAAAAGAACCCCATTCAATGTAGGGACTCACTTATCTTTGTGAGATTCAAATCAATCGGTATCACAGCTTAGGTTCTAAATCATGTTATATCTATTATGAATTTATTTAGTTTATCTAGTTCTGCACAATGCACAATCTTGTATCTTGATTTTTGTTTGAATCTATTAACCTATCTTTTTTAATTCTTCTTTTCCCCAACTTTGCCCTAATTCTTCAAGTTTTGCTCTTTCTCATTTAAAACTTAAAAAAAAAAAAAAACAGAAAGGAAGAAAAAACCAAAAAAAGAAAAAACCAAAAAAAAAAATAAAAAATAATTGAATTCAAAGAGTAGCTTGCCATTTGAGTCTTGCCTATTTCAATTTCCTAGAATTCAAAAAAACGAGGGGGCAATCCTGTTTGTATCAATATTCATATTCTTCTTTGTCTTTGTTTGTTTGAGTTCTGACTTGTTCAGTTTAGATTGTTGCAAGTGAATTTTGATTGAGCTCATTTAGTTCAACAAAGAATTAAAAAAGAAAATTAAAGAGTGGAAAAAGGTAAAAGAATGTGAGCTTATAAAAGGGTGAAAGCCATATTTGAGTAAACATAAGTCTGAGTGCTATCAAACTTGAGTTGAAACATGTGATAGAGTGTTCGTGAGGTTTTCTAACTTTGTTTTGCAGGTTATTGAATATGTTTTTAGATAAAAATCAGTCTATTTCTGATTATGGTCAGGAAAAGATAGAATTTAGACTCTTCTTTTAAGTTCTTTGAATAAAATTTGAACACTTCGAGTTAAAGTTTCACGAAGTGAATGAGAGAATAGATAAAGTCGGATCTAGTTCACAAAAGTAAAAACCACCTAAAACTCCTAATGTGCAGCAAAGACAAAGGAATCCTCATATATATACTACGTGAAGAAGACCATGCTCTACATATTAATTTAAACAAATTTGGGCAAGGGAATAGAAATAGATGGGTTAAATGTGGAGATAGAGTAGATAGTAATTTAGAGAACACTAAGTTAAAGATCCAATCTTTCCAAAGCATAAACAATTCTGAAGAATATTTAGAATGGGAAAAAAAGATGGAATTGGTATTCGATTGTTGCACCTACTCTGAATTGAAAAAGGTAGAGTTGGCCGCAGTTAAATTCACTGACTATGCTATTGTTTGGTGGGATTAACTTCTTTTAAATAATAGACAAAATCGTGAAAGGCCCATTGAGACATAGGAAGAGATGAAGGCTATTATGAGGAAGAGATTTATTTCTAGTCACTACTACAACGACTTATATTAGAAGTTCTAAAGCTTTACTCAAGGGTCTAAAACTGTTGAATACTACCACAAAGAGATGGAAATAGCCATGATTGGAGCCAATATGGAGGAGAATCGAGAAGCTACTATGGCCAAGTTCCCAACTGTCATGAACCGTGATATTACAAACATGGTGGAATTACAACATTATGTTGAGTTGGATGACATGGTGTATATGGCCATAAAAGTTGGGTAACAATTGAAGAGGAAAGATTCCACACTAATTGCGCATAATTCAAGGTCTTCTTCAACATAGAAACTGAATCGGAGCAAAAAGGTGAAAAGCTTTATTTTAAGCTTAAAGCTGAAAGCTCCAAAGACAACAAGAATGAAGGCGCATCGGACCAAGTAATTTGAAGACGTATTTTACAAAGAAATATCTAATGGCTTACCACCAATAAGAGGAATTAAGCATCAAATTGACTTTATACCTAGAGCATCAATTCAAAATAGGCTAACCTATAGAAGCAATTCCAAAGAGACAAAAGAACTTCAAAGGTAGGTGAGTGAGATTACGGAGATGGGGTATGTGTGTGAAAGCATGAGTCCTTGTGCATTTCCAGTGTTGCTTGTGCCTAAAAGGGTTGGCTCATGGAGGATGTGTGTTGATTGCCGCACCATCAACAATATCATTTGTGATGATTTTAGGGATAGGTGTTAGAGCTGTTCTAATGCATGACGGACCTCCCATTGCATATTTTACCGAAAATCTAAGTGGGGATGCCTTAAATTACCCCACATATGACAAAGAAATGTATGCATTAATTAGGGCTTTAGAAACTTGGCAACAATATCTTTAGCTAAAAGAGTTTGTGATATATTCGAATCATGAGTCTTTGAAGCATTTAAAGGGTCAACACAAGCTAGACTGACACCATGCCAAGTGGGTGGAGTTCATTGAAATTTTTCCTTATATGATCAAGTACAAGCACGGTAAGGAAAATATTTTGGCTAATGCATTATCTCAAAGGTACACCTTACTTTCTGCCTTAGATGCAAAAAAAAATAATAATAATAAAAAAAATTAGGTTTTGAATATACTAAAGACTTGTATGTCGGTAATTCAGATTTTGGTCATGTATGTAATGCATGCGAGAAAATGACATTTGGCAAATTCTTTAGGCATAATGGTTTTTTATTTAGGGAAAATAAGTTATGTGTGCCTAAATGTCCATTGCATAACTTGCTTGTTAAAGAAGCTCACGGTGGTGGTTTGACAGGATTTTTGGTATATTTAAGACTTTAGGTGTTTAGCATGAACACTTCTTTTGACTTCATATCAAACGTGATGCAGAAAGGATTTGTGAGAAGTGTGTTACTTGTAAACAAGCTAAGGATAAAGTTAAGCCTCATAGTTTGTATACTTCTTTGCCTATACCCAGTGAACCTTGGACTGACATATCTATGGATTTTGTGTTAGATTTACTGAGGTCAAAAGGAGTAGAGATTCTATATTTGCCGTTGTTGATAGGTTTTTTAAAATAGCACATTTTTATTCCATGTCATAAAGCTGACAATGCTTCACATACTACTGAATTGTTTCTCAAAGAGATTGTGGGATTGCACGGCATTCCTAAAAGCATTGTTTCAGATAGGGATGCAACGGTTTTAAGTACTTTTTTTTTTTTTAGAAAACTTTGGGGGTAAGTTAGGAACTAAACTTTTATTTTTTTTTACTATTTGTCATCCTCAAACTGATGGACAAATCATAGTAGTGAGGACTTTATCTACTTTGTTGCGTACTGTAATCCAAAATAACTTAAAAAACATGGGAAGAATATTTGCCATATGTAGAATTTACATATAATAAGAGAGTGCATTCAGCAACTAAATTTTCACCTTTTGAAATTGTGTATAGTTTTAATCTATTAACTCTTTTGGGTTTAATCCCTTTGCCTATGGATGAGCAAATTAATTTAGATGGAAAGAAGAAAGCGAATTTTGTTAGGCATATCCATAAAAAAGCAAGGGAAAGCATTGGGAAAAGAACAGAACAATAAGCTTACTGACCTAATAAGCAGTGTAAGAAAGTTTTATTTTAATCAAGAGATTGGGTTTGGTTGTATATAAGGAAGGAACAATTTCTTATTCAAAGACATTAAGCTACTTCCAAAGGGAGATGACCGTTTCAAGTGATTAAAAGGATCAATGATAATGATTATAAGTTGGATCTTCTAGTGTTTATAATGTAAGTGCAAGCTTTATTGTTATTGTTTTATCTCCTTTAGATGTAGGCGAAGATTTGAGGACAAATCCTTTTCAAGAGAGGGAGAATATGAGAACTAGGTTGCTAAAGCTCTATAAGATCCATTAAGGATCCACGAAGGTCCAATGCCAAATGCAAGAACCAAGAAAATAAAGGAAGCATTAAATGGTTTAATTGAGCACATCTCATATTTATGACTTGTCCAGGACACTAATCTACCCAAATTGAGAATTCAAGATAGTTAATGTTTTGTCAGTATTATTCATGCTTCTAAATTTAATTTGAAGTGACTTGCAAGAATAACAAACAAACCCTTATCAAATTAGGGAATAGAAATCAAGCAAAATCTTGTTTCTTGATGTACTTTGAAAATATGATCTTTTATTTCATTTTTACTCTAGGATCAACAAGATCTATTATTTATTTTTTACCATAGGATAAAAAAGATTTTTATTTCCTTTTTTACTTTAGGCAAGATATTTCATTTCCTTTAGAATCGTTTATTTCCTTTTTACTTTAGGTTATATTTAATAATAAAAAAAACATTATTCCATTAGTAAAATTCAACTATATAAATCCATTTAACCATATTGGGAATTTAAGATCAGAGTTTATAATAATAGTGAGAGCTTTTTTCTTTGGTTCTTTAAAAAACTTTCAGAACTTATCATGATTTCATGTTGTGGTGTTTTTTCTTATCACTCACAATCTTCTCTTATTTCTTGAGTGTGTTGTCATCCCTAGATTTCTTATATCATTGGTTCTTATCTTTATGGATAAAGGGTCAAGGTCTTTATTTTATAATTATTTGAATATGAATTAGAACGATGTATAAGATAGGTTCGAACAAAGAGCACAAACCTCATTAACTACACTAGGGTGATGATTCATTGATTGGTTTAGAGATAAAGCTTCTACCTTCTTAGAAAGAGTAGCTAGAGTGGCTTTTATATTGAAATCATTTTTCACTTCATATAAACTCTTTCTGTAAACTTGAGTTTATATTTCTTTTCGATTTGAAAATTCCATTGTTGAAATTCTTAGAAAATGAATTAAAGTTATCCCAAACAGCCACATCATGTAGCTTTAAAAACTTCGCACTATTCATAGACTTTGTTATATGCGATTTGACATGTTTAGACCATTATAAAAGTATTGTACTAGTCTCAATTCCTCGAGACAATGGTGGGAACATTTAAGGAGTAGGTCATTGAATCATTCCCAATATTCATAAAATTGTTCACCCGCTCTTTGATAAAAATAACTTATCTCTTACTAAGGGCATTTGTTTTAGACATGAGAAAAACTTGGCAAGGAACTTATTACTCAAATCATCCCACATAGTAATAGATCCAGCGGGTAGTGAATTCAACCAAGATTTTGACTTGTCTTTTAATGAGAAAGGGAACATAACATACAAAGCCTAATTGACTCATCTTTGAGATTTTGAAAACGAAGTGCAGAGCATATGTCAAGAATTTCTAAATTCAACCAAGCTTTTGACTTGTCTTTTAATGAGAAAGGGAACATAACATATAAAGCCTAATTGACTCATCTTTGAGATTTTGAAAATGAAGTGCAGAGCATATGTCAAGAATTTCCTTAATGTGTAAATATTTGTCCTCTCCCTCTAAACAGTGGAAGATTGTAAAAGTTGAATAAAGAAAGGCTTAAGTTCAAAGTGTGTTGCTATAGTTGTTGGTAACACAATACAAGATGGTTAGTTAGCTGCAAGTGGTGAAAAATACTTTATAAGGGTTTTCTCTACTTACACTTGTGGCAGTGCTGGCAGTACTCTATTTTTGCTGTCCATCACTTGAGAGGAATTGGCCTGATCATTACCAATTTTAGACTCTTCTTTGGACTAAATGATTTGTTGAATCGCGTTGCCGAACACTCACAAACTAAGTAGACTCTAAGAGAGAAAATGTGTCACCAGACACAGAATAAATGTCTAAGCTTGATTTAGATGCAAGAAAACTTAAATCAATAATCATGCCACAGAAAAAGAAAAAAGCTTGAAATTTATCTTTATTTTAATTCAAGGGTAAAAATTTTATTGCCTCTAGTTTGATAGAAAATTATCAGGAACAATTTCCCAATTTAATTATCTCTTATAAGCTCATATTCTTTTCAAGATTCAAATTGATAGATTATTAGTTAAGGTTATTAAACTAACACAATAGTAGTTCCTGCGTAAGTGAGGAGAGGCACTTGGCCTGCTTAAATTCCAAGACTTGCCTAGCTAAAACTCGTTGTCTAATGTTAATTCAATAATTACTTGCTGGAGTGACTAACAATAGGATCTTTTCCAAAGATCCTATGAGTGTGAAACCCTAATAAAGTCAATTTCCAATTGTTTTAATTTTAATTTATGGCTTGGGTTGAGATATGCAAGAGATTTTTAAGCTATGTGCAAGGGGTTGGTAATGAAATCTAATCTTTATCTTGTTGGGGTTATTGCCCTTACTAAAATTTCAATACAAAATGTTGAATGCAAATCAAACAAGAAAAATGAAAATATAAGGGGTGTGGATGTGTGCAAATAAGTGGTGTTTTAAAAAAAAGAGTTAGTAAGTTATTCTACCTTACATTTTTTTCCTAAAATCTAGAGAAACTTAAACCATAAAAGTAAGTTTTCTTAAAACCAGAAAAATAAGAAAAAATAAACCAGCAACGAAATTTAAAATAAAATATATATAACAACCAAGCAAAGAACTTAATATCTATTTCTAAAGTTTTCTTTTTTTTGCTCTTTTTTTTTGGTTTTTTCGGTTTAATAACAAAAAACTACCTAAATTATAACTTGTAAAGAATCAAATGAACTTAGATTAAACTAACTTTCTCGCACAATCCTTAGCATCAACTCCACAAACTTGTTGTGCAAAATTTTAGTATGCTTGCAAGCCCACAAATCGTTAAAAATAGAATACTGGTAACAAGGTCAAACTCATTAGGATTGTTAGAAATTGAAAAGTCTAATTTAAATCCAAAATCAATATTAACCCTAACCTAGTTGAGCAAGTTTATGGGGAATTAAACTAATTAAACTAAGAAAATAATTAAAGCAAAGCAGATTTCAATGAGACATAGGTTACCAAAGTTTAGAATCCACTGCTATTCAACTAGTAATTATTTAATTATTATTAATCCATAATTTTAAAGTGACAATTCGAAATCATTCAAAATGTCATCTCATGGATATAAAAATTAAGCCCAAGTAATTAAATACATTGTAGGTTCTTTTCACTTTAAAGTAAGATTTCTAAGCATTATGTGTATCCTATTAAAAACCAAAGAATCAAAGTCTCCTAAGCATTCTATGTATTTAGTTTATTGAAAAACAAATAATCAAAGAGAATCACACTAATCATTTTTTCATCAAATTTAGATTTAATAAAATATTCTATTAACTATTAAGAATACATGATATTAAAGATAAAAAGATAATTATTCAATCAATCATGTGAAGCAAGAACTATAATCATCAAAGAATATATATAGGGGGTTAATTAAATAAAAAGATAATTATTTCTTTAAATAAGGTTTCATTTTTAAACCCAGTATAAGAAAATTAACTAAATATACTTGAATAGAAAGCAACAAAGTAACAAAATTAGCCGCGGAGAAAATTGCACGGCTACTGCTCCTCTTCCTCTATCTTCCGCTTGCTTCCCTAAGCTTCTTAATTTCTTTTCAGGTTCTCTTTATACAAAGCTATTTGGCTGAATCCTTGCCTCACTTGAATTATAATTCTTGTAAGCCAAGCAACTGCCTTTATAGTTGAATCCTTTAAGATTTTTTTATTCCTATTGTTACAAGACCAAAAGGGGAGGTCACCAAATTGAATTAAATTCCATTTCTTCTTTAATCTCCACGTGATGGCCGTCTTGACTTTTATCATTTAATCTTCTTTGTCTGCATGGGCATGAATTAATTTTATGGGCTAAGGTTTGCTCGACTCGAATTCCACATGCATGTATGCCTAGTTGCTTCCAAAATCAATTAATCTTTAATACTTCTAAATTAAGATTCTCCATGCACTTTTTATCTATAATCTCCAATTATTTCCTTGTGTAATACAATAATTAACTAAAAATAACAAATGAAAAAACTAGCAAATATATAATAAAGAGTAAAAAAAATATAAATATTATATGCTTCTCATAGAAAAAAAGCCTTTTTATATCAAGCTCCTTATTTTTATCTCTTTTTCAATTTTATTAAATAAAAATATTTGATTTAAATTAAAGATAAGATAAAGCCCCTATTTTATGTCTTTTTAATTTTATTAAATAAAAATATTTGATTTAAGTTAAAAGATAAGACAGAACCCCTATTTTATATTTTTTAATTCTATTAAATAAAAAATATTTGACTTAAATTAAAAGATAAGATAAAAGCCAAAAGTGGCGCATCACTTGTTTTGGTTATGGGGGCCATCTTATAAAATAATACAAGGCCCCTTATAGACAAGTATTATTACATGGAGCCTCTTAACAAATAATAGATTTAGGCTTTTAATCTACGTAATTAGTTATCTTGCTTATTAATCTAGTAGTGGTGCAGTCAATAAAATGAGCTAACCTAGGGATTATTTGGGTACATACAATAATTGCTACAATAATTAGGCTGTAATGATTATTTAATTCCAAACCTACTCCATTAAAAAACTAGAACTGATTTCCATAATTGTATGTTCTTGGAAAAGAATTCAACCCAAGCCACATTGATTTCTTCACTGAACAATTTTTTGTACTACATCACTAATTAAATTGATATCTCAACTGTCCAATGAATTTAATTATATTTTATTTCTTGACACTTACTGCTCTTTTTTAATGATAATTTTCAATATACTGATTATATTTACACACTCTGAACAAAGAATTTTATGATAAGTACCAAAAATCTGTTAAGAGATGTGTTGTACAAATTTTATATTGTTAGTCAATAATTTCATTTGTCATAATTACTCCCACCAAGATACTAGATAATTTAGAATACAGATGTATGTCATGCCCATTGGTAACTTAGTTGGAATAATAATCATAATCATTAAATTATAATTAACTTAAGATTGAGATTGTAATGAAAATAAATGTTTATGAGATTTAGTAAGTCCCACAGTCATTTTAAGGTTAATTAAATCTCATATGTGATCTAGTTCAATGTAGTCAAACTACATCAGTAAATTCATATATGGTTAAAACAAATCAATCAATGAATTAACTAAAATTGAGACATAAATAGAGTGTCCAACTCTATTTATCAACTGCGAACTCGATTTGTTTAATCATAAGATAACTTGTATTTATGCCTTCTTTGAATTCATATGATGATCACATAAATACATATAATATGATTAACCAAATTTTATTCAAAATATTTATGTAATTAAGATATCTAGAAAAGTATCTCAAATTTTTTATTAATCAGAAAATGTATTTATAAATAAATCAATATGTTTTAAAGAGCACATAATCTCAACAATCTCTCAATAGCTCTCAAAGTATATCTAGCATATTGCACATGCTATGGGACTTTAAGTGCGTGTTATGAAGGTTTCCCATTAATGGCTATTGTAATAAGATCTGCCATATAGCGTTTTAATTTCATTTAGAGTACTTGTTATATAACTTTTCTACATTATTCCTTAAAGAGATAGTATTTCCTCTCACTGTGTTATTCTTTCTCGTGATTTCTTGATTCCTATAATTGATCAGTTGCACCACTATTATAGTACTAAGGTTTAAGAGATACAGTTACTATAGGTACCATTTTGATTCTTATGACTTTTCATTGCTATACTATTACACTACTAAAGTTTAATAGATGCAATTAATCTAGGTACCATCTCAAGATCCTATAGGAAATTGTAAAGTCAAATAGCTTCTTTAGTAGCTTCAGATAGAGCTATGTTTTTAACTTTTGTTATGAAGCCTATGATACTATTTTGTTTCAAACTCCTATAACTGATATTTCTACTTCTTAATATAAACACGATTTAGAAATAAACTTCCTAGAATCTTTTTTGACATAAAGTTAAAATCTTTTGTAAAACTTACCAGCATGAGATCACTATCAAAATACATAAGCATATAATTCTTAGTTATTTGAAAATCTATATTAAACGCTTGATAATATTTCGACCTTTAAGGTTTGAATGATATTTATTAACCATCCAACTGCAAAATAAGAGTTTGTCATGAGATAAATGAGACTTCTATTCACAATTTCTACATAGATAATTTATCTATTTTATTTGTCTCCTCAAGTGTATAAGAATGTTGATGCTTCGAGAATATATAATTCTATTTCTGAATGATTAAAATCATTCTCAGAATTTAAAGTGTTTAATCAAGATAGTCTCTCATCAATACAACCTTTGGTTTCACCAAAGGTTGGTATCAAGAATATAACTATCTACTTTTAGGTCACTCTTATCAAACTATCCTATTAGCTAGCTCTTTGTTACAGATAATGCTCCTCTATCTTTTTCAATCAAGAGAATGTTATCATTATAAAGAATTAGTAATGCTATAGTGTTTCTTTGATTGTTGTACAATATGGTTCATCAATGTTCTAAATAAATCCAAGTCGTATAAATACTTGATCAAAATTGATGGTTCATAACTGAGATGCTTGACATAATCCATAAATGGATCCTAGCAACTTACATATTATGGCCCTTTGTCATAGTACAACATTACATCCTTTCGAGCTTTGTTATAACCAGTAGGAATGTTTGCTTGTTTCTTTGGGATACTTTGATAGGGTTTTCTCATTAACATGTACTTGGCTAATAATAAAATTACTCTCCTATTGCAACATAGTTCTATTGGTCATTACATTTGAGGGATAATCTATTTTTTAATTGTTATTGCTCTTTTCCATATTTTAAACATATATAGAAAACTAAGCATCAACTTGATCTCATAATGATTTCTCCAATTTTGCCTTACTCTAAGGTTATAAGTCATTTATATAGTATTTCTCAAGGAAAGTAAAGTATATGTCTATAAAAACATTCTTATCTTGAAGAATATAAATTAAATTAGACTTTTCTTTATTCCTTTAAGATACCTAGAACATGTTGACTTTTGAATATGAATCCGTATTCTCTACCTTTGATTCTAGTACAAATGCTACTAAACTCCAAATATGGATGTGTCTAAAAATAGGTCTGTGACTTGTCCATAATTTCTTGTAGTAACAAATATTGATATAGATGCAACTAAGTTCAATAGACTATGTAGTTTTAAATGGTATCTAGAATTAGAAAGGTAAATGTTAAATCACTTAACATATATATTCTCTTATCCAAAAGAGTCTTGTTTCTTCCTTTAATTTCACTATTATGCTATAATGATCATTATCAATAGGAGTTTATCCCATTTTACAACCAAATGGACTCTAATTTCTCCGGAGAGATATTCTCAGCTTCGGTCAGATCAAAGTTCATTTACGTTCTTATGTAATCATTTTTCTGTCTTATCTATGTACTATTTTGAATTTCAAAAACTATAGAATCATGATGCATTTAGACAAACATAAATGCATTGAATAGTCATCAATAAGATTGATAGAATACTCATAACCTCTTCTAACTTACAAATTGATTAGTTCGTATACATTTGTATGCACCAAGTCATATAATACAATGTTACACTTTTCTTTAGCTCAAAAAGAGCTTCATTATCATAATACCTTTTTAAATAAGATTTATGGAGTGACCATGATCAATCTCAATAGGCCAAAAAAGTCTATCATTAATCATTTTCATAAAATCTTATTATAGTTTATATGACTTAAGCATAAATATCAAAGGTGATATTGGTTAGAAGAAACATTTCTTTTCTTAGATAAATGCATATACTCTTTATCATTATATCTTACTTTGAATAGATCAATGAACTTGCGTGATACAAATTATCTTTGTAAAGTATGAAAACAAGTAATTGTAATAGATAGAGGATCCAACAATAACAGTGTAATCTTGTTTATTAAAAACAAGCCACCGAAATTAAATCCCTCTTATATTTGGAACACAAAGACAAATATAAAAACCTAAAGTCTCATAAAATTGACCTAGTCTTCTCAGTTGACATAAATTAATATGTCCTCAACTATACAATTGATATAAATTAATATGTCCTCAACTGTAATATTAAAGTTACATCAGAACTTACTATTGCATGAATCAATAGAAATATAAACTAATTAGGAAGCATAAAGATTTTCTATACTTGATTTTAATAATCTTAGGGCAATCTTTCATCCGGTGACCCTTCTTTCCACATTTTTAGTACTTGATTTTGGCTTGCCACCTCTTTTAGCAGACAGTTTTGTAATCCAACTCTCTTCTTCTTATCTTTCTCTTTTGATTTAGGCCTTGAAGAGAATCGTTTTTTAGAAAGTTTCTTGCTATGATAAAATTCTTCTATAGCATGTAGTTTGTGCATTAATTCAATTAAGATCATCTCTTTAATTACTTAAGATATAGTTGACCTTAAAGCCTTTGAATGCATCAGGTAAAGATTTAATCACCATGTTAATCTGTATTTTATCATTGATTTGAGCACCATGAATTTTAGCTTCATTCAAATAGTCCATCATTTTTATGACATGATCACGAACTCTTGTGCCCTCTTCCATCCTGGTGTCAAAAACACATTTGAATGCTGTTTCCCTGGCAAAATGATTATTCTGCCAAAATATCTGTTGGAGACTGGCGCATACTTTAGTGGCTATTTCCATGCTTTGATGTTTTTTCTATAGTTCCATAGAAATCAAAGTCAATATATAGTGTTTAACCATTTTGTTAGCTTCACATCATTTGTCATAATCATATAACGTTGGTTCTAGAGGGCATGGTTGGCCAATACATATTTATAGCCTTTAATAGTAGAATATTAAATAGATTGCATTTCCAATCTAAGTAATTTTCGCCAACGACTTCATTTTCAACCAGGATAATAAATAATGTTTTGATGGAAGATATTTTTCTTAAAAAAAAAATACATGCATAAACAAACACTTTCAAACAAATAATGTTCACAATAAATAATAAAAAATGCAAAAAAACCATAAATTCATTTAATTTTATTGTAATGATACTATAATATTACTTTGGTAAGCTATCTGATGGGGAAATCATGCCTACACTTACTATACCCAATTAAGCATTAGATTATTTACTTTCGTGCCGAAACAAGTTGTCTTTTAAGGCCAAAATTTGTTAACAGAACTTCATTGGGAAGGTTAATAACAAACTTCTGTTGAGTGTATAACCATTTTTTCAATCTATGTACCTTTCATATCAAGTAGCTACCATTAGGGTGATTAACAGACTGAAAAATATTTCAACTTTATCCTTAAAGAAGTTCATCAAATAAAATGTCTAATATATATATATCCTCCAAACGGTGCATCACCATAACAAGAAGTCGAGGTATATATATTATTTTATTATTGAGCTAATAATGGAGCCCGTGGGAAAAATTATCTTAAATTTTTCATCTCCTACTTAATATTTTAAAGTTGATTTTTCCTTTCAAACAATACACAGATTATATTCTATATTGTTAATTGCAAGCTTCTTAAAATAATATTATCTAGATGTAATTTAAAATTATTAAGCACATGCAAATATCAAATAATCAATGCCATGTATTACGATGCATCGAGTGGCACTATCTATTCTATATGGTATGTTATCATCCAAATATAGCATATACATAAAAGCAATTAAATAATCTCAATTCATGGTTTCCTAAGGAAAATTCTACTTAATCTACAAGCCTAATATCTATTGGCTTCAAGCCAATGTCCATCTTCCTTCTTTTTCTTCCTTATACTTGTTCTTATTCATATCTATTGGCTTAGACACTTTTGGGCTACTCAAATTTATCCTTGGTTTAATTTTTAAAATTAAATTTGAGTACCTTTTAAATAAAATTCTATTGGGTCTTATTTTTTAAATGAAATTTTTATTATAACTAGATCCCAACTGATTTAATAAAATAAGCCCCAATTTATCTTCAAAAATTCTTAAGCCAAATAAATTTTATTATTGATTTTACAAAATTTTCATTTTTGTGATCCCAATTGTGAAATCCCTAAATGGGCTTGGGAAGAATATAAATAAATTTAGACAAATAATTTATATTAGGCTTGTTAAATTATACAACTGATAACCAAAAAATGGGTCTGGAACGAACATTAATAGATTTAAATTTTCCGACCCAAAACCTAAATACTTTAGTTGAACTGTAAATTGTGAAACTGTAGGATGACATACGATGTAAGCCCAAAATCGCAAATCACATATTTTCCTTCCAACCACCACCAGCAACTTCTGCTGGACTTAAATGCAACAAAGTCCAAACTTAGGCTAAAAACATAAATCTATAAAACTTCAGGGTTTATGATAAAAAAATCCCAAAAAACCCTCCCCTACTGGTTTTGCGCCGCCAATTCCAGAAGGTATTGCCATTTTTGCTTCCCTTGGTGTCATCAACTTCTTGTTTGATCCTTGAGTTCTTTGTTATTTTATATCAAAATTAATATTTATAAAAACTCTTATATCACAAATGTGTAACGAGCTGCCCAAACAACCCGCAAATGAAGGTTAAATTGGTGTGCATGGATGCACTCAGCAAAAGTCTGCCTTAACAATGAGATATACTCAGCAGTGGGGTACGCTCCGCACAAACAGCGGGTTGCGCTCAGCAGCGGAGTGCGCTTAGTGCTGGGCCGCCTCACACAACTAGGCAACCGTGGTGCGCTCAACGATCATGCTAGCTTGGCCCAAGCCTTGGCCCATCTTCTAAAAATCTCTACACACTTGTATAGATAAACCACTTGTGCAACTTTCCAACTTGTGCAACTTGCTCCACTTGTAAATAGGCCTCTAGAATGGGCAACCCTTATCTATAAATAAGGCATAACACTTACCATTTGAGCCATCACCCACAAACAAGAAAACTTGTAAAGCTCTCTTGTAAAAACTGTCTTAAGTAATAAAGCTTTCTTTGGCCATATTGCTTTCTTTTCTCACTAGCTTTCTCTTACGCTTTTGCCGCTTAGCTAGGTTGAGAAATCTTCAAGGCTTACTTAGCGACTTTGTGCTAGAAAGCTGCCTAAGTGCCGTACGGGTTGCTATGCATTAAACTCATCCTGTGACAAGTGGTATTAGAGCTACGGTTTGCACCAACGCAACTAGCTCACAAAGCAATGACCAATCTTCTAAGCACTTCACAAGTACTATGTGAGAATAGGCTCTACCTCAAGGTCGAAAAGTGTTCGTTTGCTCAATGAAACGTGGAGTTCTTTGGCCACCAGATAGCATACTCAAATGGGAGCCGCCCACCAAAGTGCCCGAGTTTCGATCATTTCTTGGGTTGGTGAATTACTACCGCCGCTTCATCAAGGGCTATTCGGCAAGAGCGGCACCCTTGATTGATCTCCTCAAGAAGAATCGAACATGGTATTGGTCCGAGGAATGCCAACACGCCTTCAAAGACTTGAAGAAGGCCATTTTCGAAGAACCCGTCCTTGTTCTTCCGGACCACGCCAAGCCCTTCGAGATCCATACGGATGCCTTTGACTTCGCCATCAGCGGAGTACTCATGCAAGAGGGACACCTAATAGCGTTCGAGAGCCGAAAGGTAAATGATACAGAATGCCTCTACACCATGCAAGAAAAAGAGATGACGGCCATCATTCATTGCCTACGTGTGTGGAGACATTTCTTGCTTGGCTCACACTTCGTGATCTTAACGGATAACATAGCCACAAGCTACTTCCAAACACAAAAGAAGTTGAGCCCAAAGCAAGCAAGGTGGCAAGACTTTCTTGCGGAGTTCGACTATCGGCTCCAATACAAGCCCGGGAAAGGCAACGTCGTTGCGAATGCTTTAAGTCGCAAAGCGGAGTTGGCCACACTTAGTACGAGCCAGCCTAAGTCCGACCTTGTCCAACACATCAAAGAAGGCCTCCAACAAGATCCGCGCAAAAAGACTTGTTGGGGAGGGTGCTCAAAGGTAAGACAAGGTGATTTTGGCAAGAAGAAGACATCTTTTTCACCAAAGGCGACCGAATTTTTGTGCCTAGGTGGGGAAACTTACGGAAGGAAGTCATCAAAGAGTGCCATAACTCAAAGTGGGCTAGCCACCCTAGAGTGGAGCGCACAACCGCACTCGTCCAAGTCTCATACTTTTGGCCGCACATGAGGGACGACATCGAGTCTTACGTGCGGACCTGCCTTGTGTGCCAACACGACAAGGCTAATCATCAACTACCGGCGAGATTGTTGGAGCCCCTGCCACTTGCATCAAGGCCATGGGAAAGCGTCACAATGGACTTCATCTCAGCCTTGCCAAAGTCCAAAAGGTGAGGAAGCATCATGGTCGTGGTGGAGTGAGGCTACGGGCAAGAGTCCGTTCGAGATCATCATGGGATTTCAATTAATGACTCCCAACGCCATAGCCTCGACCTATGGAGGGAAAAGCCCAGTGGCTCATAAAATCACTCGCGAGTGGCACAAGGAAGCGGACATCACGCAAGCATACCTCGACAAGGCCACACGTAAGATGAAAAAGTGGGCTGACACACGGAGACGCCACGTCGAATACAAGGAAGACGACCAAGTAATGAGCAAGCTGCTGCCTCAACAGTTCAAGACTTTGCGGAAAGTCCACAAAGGGTTAGTGAGGTGATATGAAGGGCCTTTCCAAGTAATACGACGTGTGGGCAACGTCTCGTACCAACTCCAACTTCCACCAAGGCTCAAAATTCATTCGGTCTTCCACGTGAGCCTACTTAAGCCATACCACGGAGACGAGGAAGACCCAAGCCGCCGAGAATCAAAGAGAGCCCCAACAGCCGTAGTCACTGCGTTTAACAAGGATGTGGACTACATAATTACCGACCGAGTCATTCGAAGAATGGGCGTACCAGCTTACAACGAGTACTTGGTGAAGTGGAAAAGCCTCCCCGAAAGCGAAGCTACGAGGGAACGCGAAGACGACCTATGGCAATTTGAGGAGCATGTTCAAAAATTCAAGCATGAGGACGCCGCGGGCATAGGTGGGGAAGGATTGTAACGGGCCGCCCAAACAACCCCCAAACGAAGGTTAAATTGGCGTGTACAGATGCACTCAGCAAAAGTCCGCCTAACAGCGGGATGTACTCAACAGCGGGGTACGCTCCGCACAAACAGCGGGATGCGCTCAGCAGTGGAGTGCGCTTAGCACTAGGCCGCCTCACACAACTGGCCAGCCATGGTGCGCTCAGTGATCATGCTAGCTTGGCCCAAGCCTTGGCCCATCTTCTAGAAATCTCTACACACTTGTATAGATAAGCCACTTATGCAACTTCCCAACTTGTGCAACTTGCTCCACTTGTAAATAGGCCTCTAGAATGGGCAACCCTCATCTATAAATAGGGCATGACACTTAGTATTTGAGTCATCACCCACCAACAAGCAAACTTGTAAAGCTCTCTTGTAAAAACTTTCTTAAGTAATAAAGCTTTCTTTGGCCATATTGCTTTCTTTTCTCACTAGCTTTCTCTTAAGCTTTTGCCGCTTAGCTAGGTTGAGAAATCTTCGAGGCTCACTTAGCGACTTTGTGCTAGAAAGTTGCTTAAGTGCCGCATGGGTTGTTGTGCATTAAACTCATCCCGTGACAAATGGCTTACAAAGATTCTAAAAGCAATGAAATAAAATAATTAAGAGAGAAGCACGGTGAAAATTTAGACTGTCTTGTTTACAAATCCAAAAAAATTAATACAAAAAAAATTTAACCTTGATTCAGACAACAATTAATATACTCAATAAATATATTCATTCACATAATAAAATAATAAATAAAATTACTATCACTCATCTTATACACATAATACAAGAGACTAATTCTATACAATAACTGTAATTAATATGAGATCATTATGATAATAATTGTTAGTTAAAAAATGTTTTGCAGAGAAAATATTTTGATTGTAATTTTCATACAATATATAATTAAAAGACAATATTTGGTTTAAATTAAAAGATAAGATAAAGTCACTATTTTATCTCTTTTTTAATTATATTAAATCAAAAATATTTTATATAAATTAAAAAGACAAGATAAAGCCAAAAGTGACGCATTACTTGTTCTTGTTATAGGGGCCCACCTTGTAAAATAACACAAGGCCCTTTATACACAAGCATATTAAATCAAGCCCCTCATCAAATAATATAATTAGGCTTTTAACCCAAATAGCCAATTATTTTTCTTATCAATTCAGTAGTGGTGTAGTCAATAATGTGAGTTAACCCGAGAATCATTTGGGTATATACAGTAGTGGCTTCAATAATTAGGCCTATAATTAAACTAGTCTAATTATTTAATTCTATATCTACTCCACTAAAAGTTTGGAACTGATTCCCGTACTTATATGCTATCTAGGATAGTATTCTCGAATGATAATTTGACCCAATGTCACATTAATTTCTTTACTGAATAATCATTTGTACCATATCATTAATTAAATTGATATCTCAACTATCTGATTAATTTAATTACATTTTATTCCTTGACATTTACTGGCTTTCTCTAATGATTATTTTCAAGATACTGCTTATGTTGACACACTCTGCCTAAAGAATTCTATGATCAAGTAGCAAAAATTTATCAAGAGATATATTGTACAAGTTCTATCTTGTTAATCTATAATTTTACTGCTCATAATTGCTTCCGTTAAGATAGCGAGTAATCTTGACTACTTATATATGTCGCGTCCATTGGTAACTCAAATAGAATAATAATTATAATTATGAATTATAATTAAATCAAGATTGTGATTGCAATAAAATAAATGCCTAAGAAATTTAATAAGTCTCGTAATCATTTCAAGGTTAATTAAATTTGATATGTGATCCAGTTCAATGTAGTCAAACTACATTAGTAAATTCATACATGATTAAAATAAAATATTCAATGAATTTACTATAGTTTAAATATAAATAGAACGCCAAACTCTATTTATTACCTACAAACTCAATTTATTTAAACAAAAAATAACTTGTATTTATGTCTTATGTGAATCTACATGATGATCACAAAAATACATATAATATAATTAAACGGATCTTATTCAAAATATTTATGCGATTATGATATCTAGAAAAATATCTCAAATATTTTATTAATTAGAAAATAAATTTATTAATAAATTAATATGCTTTAAAGAGTAGATAATCCCAACAAAAAGAAAATAAATTAACAATTGATACAAACCAGGAAATAAAATCATGGATCTTTTTAGAGCGGCTTACCTAAATTAAAGACTTGGGCAAATTAGTTACACGTTGGTGGAATGCTATGAGGATCTCATAAACATAGCCATCATTCACACTCCATTTGTTTAATTGCCCAAAATTCTAATATCGAAGTTATAAATTAGTGTCATCCAATGATGCCGTTAAAAAATTACAGCATTAATAGTGGCATAAGTATATATTATTAGATTTAATTAATATTTCAAAAAAATTAATTTAAAAATTTATTTTTTTACTGAATTGGTTAAATATTTTATTAAAATTAAATGATAAAAATGAAACAAGTACATCTATCTAAATTTTGATATTTTTTTAAAATATATTTTAACTTTAATACAACTCAATCTTAATTTATTATTTTATTATCATTTTTACACTAAAAATTTGCTAGATTAATAAATATAATAGCCAATGAGTAATTAAAAAAAAAGTAAATAAGAAAACTAAGAATTCAAAATTATTAATTTTGTTGGTGATTACTTATTCAGATGATGTTGATGTAGCTGTGACGGAAGTCTTATACTTGATTAATCTATGGCATACTAGTGAGATTAGAGTATCTCCATTGTCAATTGAGCGGGACTCGTTGTGCTTCCTTCAGTTGGTTTTAAAACAATGAAACACTCGTACAGAACTATTTTTGATTATCTCTACATTTACAATTACTAAAGCCAAAGCAAGATTTTTGGGTTGCTCTTATCTCGAGGAATTGTAACAAGGCAAAGTATGCATTAGCCAAATTTGCTCTCAGTTGTTCTAGTTCTCTTGTATGGTTGGAGGATTTTCTATAGTTTTTATCATGTTATCTTTGAATTTTGTAAATTAAAAATCAAATTATATCCATTAACCTATATATTACTTGTTAGTACCTATTAATTATGAATTCGTTATTTATCTAGTAAATTAAGCCAATGGTGATGATTAATACATCTAAATCTAAAGGCACATAACAACCTCATTATCGATATAGTAAACGATTCGTATAGTGGTAAAGAAAACTCCTATAAATTAATATTGGTTTATTTCCTTCTTAAGATAGCACCTAAATTGCCCAACGATATTGCTATATATACCATTGAAGGGGCTAAATTTTTTACCTTCACATGAATTTGTAGCTGCGGAGAGCTTGCCAGTGTTGATCAATTTGGAGCCGATGTGGGTACCTGCAAAAGGCACTCCGTCGCTCAAATTAGTGCTTTGTCTAAGGCCAAAGAAGAAGAAAGAAGAAGGAAAAGAAGAAATTGGGAGAACATAGGTTTTTCCTTTGAAGTGGACAATGTCCTTACAATGGCGAAAGACCACTTCTTTTAGAGATGAGTCTCTATTTATAGAAATTGTTTCACTATTTCATATCAATACACGTGTATGTGGATTTATGTAGGCAAATTTTGTATAGTATTTTGTGTATGTTTGTTTTTCCCTTCCCTTCTGCTCTCGGTCATGGTTTCCTTAGGTGATAGATCTAAAACTATGTTGAACCTAGTCCTGTGTTCTATTCTTATTTTCTTTCATAATTTACTTAGGAGGTCTATTCTGGATGTCGACTTCTCTGGAATGATCCTTCTTGAGTTACAAGAGAGAGACGTGTAGTAAGACATGGTTCTATGGGGAATTGGGTACCTACAACCATAATGCTGCAGATTCATCTTCACCGCAGTGTACTATGTCACTTAACAAAATAATACTTAACAAAATATTATTTTGTTGACAATATTTTGTTGACATGTAATAGTTTTGCTGAGGGGAAGAATAAATATGTCACTCAACAAAATATTATTTCGTTGACATGTAATAGTTTTGCTGAGGGGAAGAATAAAGAGGGAAATGAGATTATTATTGTTGCAAACAAATAAGCTACTGATTTCTTCTTTGATAGTATCTTGTTCTTCTTCTTTTCTTCTGTTATGCTCTACTTTGTTTGTATTGCTCTCTTTTTCTTTGGACAGCCCCAGCTGAATTTTTATAGTCTTCAAGTTTGGTTTCTTCATAATTCTTCAAAATAGCGATGCAAAATTCGTTTTGGTTCAAGTTGTTCAGGTTAATTTGGGTTATAAACCGATCAGGTTATAATTGAATCTAATGGGGTTCAAAACGCGAACCCAAATCGAACTGAATTGAAATCATTTTGGTTTGGTTAGGGTTCACAACTCAAATCGGTTGAAACTTCAGATCTAAATTTTGATTTGGGTTCAATTCAGGTTAAAACAATTCAATTTTTCCAAAAATTCACCAGTAACCAACTGAAATTTCAAAATCTCAAATCCCAACATTGAACAATGTAGAATTAAAAAAAAAAAAAACAATTTAATATGTGCAAGAATTTAGAGCACATTTAAAGAACAACTATAATTTACGTTAACCAAATAATCGAAAATGCTTCTCTTCAGCAAAGCATGGAAGAAACTAGCATGCAAAGCCAAGAAATCCCTCTTAAACTCTTAATGATTAACCAAACTAGTCAAAAAATATTTACTCTCGAAAACGTACATTCAATTAAAAATATCTCTCGATGTCCCATTCATTACCAGTAATCATAAACATAACCTTAAGTATCTTCAAACAACTATTGCTTATGAACTTTACATTCAGAAAGAAGGACAACTTGAAATTACTAGTTTGACTGGTAATTCTAAATGCTAATTGGGTATGCAATACTGATGATAGGAAGTCTATTAGAGCTTATTGCATCTATCTTGGTAATAACTTAGGCATGGTCTTCAAAGAAGCAAGCTGCAGTAGCGAAGTCCAACACTGAGAGTGAATACAGAGCTTTGTCTTCAGCAAGCTCTAAAATTTCATGGCTGGAATCTGTATTCTCTGAGCTCAATATCGTTAACTTGCGAACTCCAGTGTTTTGTTATGATAATCAAAGTGCCGATGACTTAGCTAGAAATCTTGTATTTCATTCTAAGTCTAAACACATTGAATTAGCATTGACTATATCAAAGATGAAGTACTAAGAAAGGATTTAGAGGTCAGATACATACCCATTAATGAACAAGTTGCTGATATTCTCACCAAAGCTTTGTCTCTTCCAAAGTTTAGTTACTTCAGGTCCAAGCTCAATGTCATCAACGCACCTTTAAGCTTGAGGGGGATGTTAAGGAGGCTCACATTTGCAGCAAAATAGTCAACAAAGCAGAGGATCACAGCAGCCACTATAGTCAATAGTCAATTGCAATATACTGCCAGTCGGCACCTAGTGGTTATGCAGCTGCTTGTACACGTGACAATTAGTTAAACGCAAATATAATTAATAGGTAACAAATTGTAATTAGTTAGTTAGTTTTAGCTAATTAGCTGCATTTGTATAGTTTTAGCTAATTAGCTGCATTTGTATATAAAGGTTATTATATGTATAGATTCATTTTGAAATGAATTTAATAGAAATTGCAATTTCAGATCAAGCTCATTTTCTCTTATTTTCTTAGCTGCCAAACAATTATTTTTTGTTCTTTCACTGAATGCCATTAGAAAAATGTCTCTTTGGCTCAGCATGTAATCTTGGAATAAATGGTGTGTTCATGTAACTTGAAACTTTGTTTATATTATGCATGTGGTATTTAATCTATCCCAAGTTAAGTCTCTAAATGTTTATCAGAAGTTTACAGCTGTTATCTTCCCCGTTTCTTAACATAATTTCAAATCGAATTTTTGGCTCATTTCCATTGAATATATTGAAGGCTGTAAACAATTTCGCTTCAGTTATATGACATCTCATTTGCTTGATCTGTGCTTGTATCTTTTACTATAAAGACCTTTGAAGCAGCGTTGTCACTTAATAAATTCTTCTACTTCTAAACTTTTTATTAACACTTGGACTTGGAATCTAATGAAAATCAAAAAGCTTCTTGAAGATATTTATCGCTGTAGGATGATCAACTTGTTGACAAAGATCATATCAATATGTCGAGATTGAAATGAACATCTTTCTACATGAGCTCTATCGTAAATGCTATTGCGCATAAAGAATTTAGCATTGAATTTCTTTGCAGGCCAACCATAGTTCTTAGTTCTTATTTATACTTGCCTTAAAAACTTGAATGTTGCCAATGATTTTGCTTTTAAAATAACGTTCTTCATATGGGCGCAATTGTCATTACGGTTTGGGAGAATCTGGCGCAACATTGTGAGGAGCACAAAGCATAATTCGTGACTATTGCAATGGGCATTTCGCCTATATTACTTTGGAAAGGAAATTTTTAGGAGCAAATGTCTTTTTTTATCTTTTTTTTTTAATTTATTTAAGATAGCCAAAGATTTTGGTCAAACTAATGAAGCTGAATTAGTACCATTTAGTATAATTTATCTAATGATTTTAAATACTTATTTAATTTCATAAGTTCTCTTTAAATGTTTTATTATTGTTGGGTTGTGTTTTTAGTAAAATTTTTAAAAATTAAATAGTTATTTTACGTCTACTAGTAAAAGATCAATTTTTGGGCTTTTGAGAGTAGAAATAAGCTTTTTTAAAATAATAAAATATATAAAATATCCTTCACTTATTTGTCAATATTATTTCATTCATTTTAAAACATAACTTTAAAAAACTTACTTATTAAAGTAATTTTATAATTTTTAATAAACGTTCTCGTTGATAACCAAATAATTAATTTTTTTTTATGAAAATTCTATTTGTAAAAACTCTACGTGCATAAATTTTATTTGAAAAGTTATACCAAATGAAATCCTACTGTCTAAATAAGAGAGGCTTATGCTTCGGCTCTTTTGATGGTATGATATTTCATGGCTTCTTGGTTCTCATCTTTTCCAAAAATAGATTCTGGTTGTATGCTCTTTCAAAATTGTTCTTGATATTTGCGTCAATCTCACATAATTGAAAAGGCTCTAACATTTTGTTGCCTTCGAAGTATGTTGTGCCATAAACGATACACAAAACTGACAAAGAGGACACAGCATCATGTGTTTTGGCAACAGCACCTTGGATTATCAATGTCAAAGGAGGAGGGTCTCTTGAGTTAAAAAAACTCACTCTCAATGAAAGCACAAATTATTGTCGCAAACAAATAAGTTGCTTATTTCTTCCTTGATTGTGCTTCTTACGCCTCTACTTTTCCATTGTTGTGCTGCTCAGTTTCTATTGCTCTTGAGTCCCAGCTCTCTTCAAGTTTGATTTCTTTTTAATTCTTCAAAAGAAAATTAACACATCAAATATTTAGCTGTGTTGTATGCTAAGCACATTATATCTGAAGAGACGTATTGCATGAGGAGTCTTGATCAATAGTTGAGTTTTGCACACATTAGATTAAAGGAATGAAAAGGCATATATGCTAAACGTAATGAATATTTATTATATTAAGCAAGCTGATGTATGATCCCACTGCAATTAACATAATGTTGGATTCTTAGTCCAATGTTGGAATTATATGTGAACAATTATGTGTTGCAAATTATCATATCACGTTAAAGCATAATTAAAAGTAATCTATTAAGTTTTTCGGTAATTTAGGCTTTAATATATCTAATAGAGTGTGGACCTTTAATGTATAGAGACTTAAAGATAATTTCTATTTCTATGATGGGTTGAAATAGGAATACCTAGTGATAACAGTAAAAGTTATCTATATAAGTAGTTATAGTTCTTAAGTCACACATATCGTTCTCTTCTCTACTGACATCCCATCATCAGAGAGAGTGCGGAGAGAAGTTTAAAAGGATTGTCTATGAGATCATGTTAAGACAAACCATACGACTTAGAGAGCAATTAAGCAATATGGATTTAGGTACGCTTCCTCTTATTTATTTACTGATTCTCGGTGATATAACATGAATGTTTCAGAATTATAGGGGGGATAGTTTTCACCAAAAGTTTATTGTTCTAACTAGTGTTATCATAGCCTCTTCGTGCTGAATCAATTAAGAATTGAATATATTTCCAATTAATAATTAAGGTTTTGGTGTTCTCAAATTTAATAATTGTAAGAATAATTATGGTTTTTTTAAAAATACAACTGGTATCACAATCAACACATAGCAACAGCGCGACGGTGCCTTGGCAGCTTGATAACTAAATGAAATGAGAGTTATCACAGCATTTTTAGACTCAAACCAATGTTACTTAGAGAGTAAATGATTTGCTTTTATTGTATTTTTAGTTCTATTTTGCATGAGCAGTTGTTTAAGTTTAATTTTAATAAATTAGTTGTGTTTTAGAATACTTTGTGCTCTAATTATGTGCATGATTGTAGGGGACCCAAAGCCTCAAGCTTTATGGATGGAAAACTGCGACAACAAACTTGCAGAAATGACAAAAGAACCTGGCTGTAGAGAAAATAAAACAAGTCTGGAACAAAGAAGATGTTGTAGCCGTTGCTGTAGCAATCCTGTAGCAACTGCAAAAGAGATTTCAGGCGTGTTTACTGCAAGATTGCGATCCAAGGTTTCTAAAAATGGAAGACATGCGGCCACACGCTTTTGGTCGCCCTAATTCTAAGATATAAAAGGAGCACACATGCAGAGGAGGGGCCGTCATTCAAGAAAAATAACCGAGAAAACAAAAACAATAAGAAAATAAGAGAGAGTTGAGAGCTATAACAGGGAATTCAAAAGGAAAAAGAATGCGAGATCACAAAGACCTAGCAAGAAGCAATTCTACATCTTTATTTTCTTGTTTTCTAATCTTTATGGGTATGTATTTGATGGCTAAAATGATTTTTGGTATTAGTTTATTACAAATCATGAACTAAACTTTGTTGTAATTGAGTGTTAAACAAGCTTAATGGTTATTTGACTAATATATGCATGTTGTTTTGAATTCACTGCAGCATTTTGTCTTGATTTTATTTATTGCAAATCCTTATTTTGGCTTACCACCAATTTACTGGATACTAGCTAAGAAAAAGCCTAAAAAAGATCTGACTTAGTGGAACAAATTATGACAATACATGGTTTTAGATTGGGTTTCCCAAGTTGAGTTCATCTGGATTTGAATAGGGCCATGTTTATTCTAAAATTAGTGAAGAACTAGACATAGAGATTCACCTTATAGGATAATTGGAACCTATAATACATAATGTTATATCTAATGTTAGTGTATCAACTGGTCATTGTTAGATTGTATTTAGGTATGAGATATCCAACATGTGACAGCTGAGAATGCATGAGGGATTCTGTCCACTCCTGTAGTAAATGTTGTAGTAACAGAATCTTAGCTGGAAAAATAGTCAATACTATTAAGTGAGTTTAGTCACTTAACTACTCATTTCCTATTAAGAACATCTCTTAGTTTGACTTGAAATTTTCCTTGTTGCCTTTTATTTATTGCATTTTTACTTTAGTTAGTTCATTAATTTTATTAATTATTTTATTTTAACTTGGATTAAAATTGCACTGTTAAGATTGTTATAGTAAATCCCATAACATTAATCCATGTGGAGATGATATGAATAGTCATATATTATTTGTTGTGTACACTTGCACATTAACACATATAGCACTAGGACATCAATAAGTTTTTGACACTATTTCTGGGGATTGAATGCTTATTGTGATTTGCAAAGTCAAATTTAGTTGGTGCAAAATACTAGTTTTCTTTTAGTTCGTTTACTGTGTTACATAAGTGCTCTAGCAATCATTGTATGCGCAAGTAAAAACCTGTTGAATTCAAGTTTGATCTAGAAATTGAAATAACTAAAAGGAGATGGAGAAAAGAGCATAGGAGTCTAAGAATTGCTGTAGACATGGATAATTTGCCTGACATTGGAAATTTGAATCCCCGAGAAAAAAAATACAACCGATCAATGCACAAGAAGGTTAGAATGGGCAAAACAATTAGAGGCAACCAGGGTACAATAATATAATCTACATGGCAGATGATAGAGACAGAGTTATCCGAAACTATGCAGTGTTGACCCCTTAAGCCATAAATCCTGAAATAGTTAAACTGAAGTGTGAGCTGATAATTTTGAGCTCAAACTAGTAATGCTTCAGATGCTTCAAACAGTTGGACAATTCAATGGATTGCCATCCGAAGATCCTCATCTTCGCCTTAAACTATTTTTGGAAATGAGTGATACTTTCAAGATTGCTACACATCACAGAAAACATTGAGACTCAGACTTTTTTCATTTTCTCTAAGGGACCGAGCAATAGCATAGGCAGCGGCAGATTAGCTAGAAGCAGTGGCCATGAAGCAAGGAGCACAAAGATTAGAAAACAAAAATTGTGTTGGCTTAGGATTTGGTCAGTTTGACCTGACACTGTCCAACCATTACCCGATCAATGGTTGATCGGTCAACAATTAATTATTAACTGTTGACTTTAACCCATAATTTTTTAAGGGTAATTTTAGTATAATTTTAAATTTAAATATTGGTATGGTTATATATATTTTGAGATGAATTAATTGAAGCGACAAGTCACCAAGGTAACCTCTCTTATGGAAATTAATTTGTTTTGGAACATAAATTATTGTGTTTATGTAATTTCTTTGAATATCAATCAGCCTAAAAGAAGGTCCATATTTGACATAATTACATGTACACTTATAGTACTAAACAGGCAATGATTATTCGGTTTTACATGTGAGCAACAAATCAACCAAAAAGAAGATTTACTTTTCGGCATGTTCTTATTATTAGCGTTTTCTTATTTAATATTTTGTCCAAAGATGAAATATTAATAGAGTGTCTGATATCTTGAGATGGGGTTTGCCTTTAGTTTGATTATATTTTTGTTTTGAGACTATATGAGCTTGTTTTGTTTGTTTATTGTCAGGTATGACTCCTGCTAATATTATTACTAATATTACTGCTGACATCATATCTATTCTTATATTAAATGGCTCCAATTTCACGTCATGGCAAGAGAACCCCATAATAGTTCTTGCAGTCATAGATCTCAATCTTACTTTAAGGATTAATTCTCCCCCACCTCTCATAGATGAGAGTACTTCTGATGACAACAAGGATTTGGAAAGGTGGGATAAATTAATTCGCATGTGTATGGTGATCATAAAGAAGGTCATTCTGAAAGCATTCAAGGGCTTAATGTCTGAAAAGATAACTACGGCTAAAAAGTTTCTTATGGACATTGAAAGTGGTTCGTCAAGAACGAAAAGGCAGAAATAGGCATTCTCTTGACAAGTTTATTTCGATGAGATAAACAGACAACGACAATATTAGGGAGTACATCATGGAGATGTCTCATCTTACTTCTAAACTAAGAGTACTTAAACTTGAACTCTTTGGGGACTTGCTAATGCATCTCGTTTTGACATTACCAACACAGTTTAATTAGTTTAAGGCAAGTTACAACTGTCAAAAAGAGACTTAGACTATGAATGAGCTTATATGACACTGTGTTTAGAAAGAGGAAATGCTGAAGAAAAATAAGACAGAAAGTGCTCACTTAGCCTTTACTTTTAAAGGCAAGGACAAGGGCAAAAAGAAGAAGAAGGATAAGGAATCTACAAATACAACATCCCAAAAAAAAAAAAAAAAAATACAACAAAAGAAAATTTGGGTGATTTGGAAGGTACTAGTTATTTCTTCTGTGGAGTTGAAGAGTATAAGAAGAAGTATTACACTAACTATCATGCATGGCGTGCTAAGAAAGGAATCAAATATAGCATATCACCATCATTTACCTTTTTAAAGTAGATACAACAATCAAAGTTACATTTCTGGAAATTCAGTTTCTGCTATGGCTGTCAAACTTCAAATACCATCTCTGGTCTTTCTGAATCTATAAAGCCCTCAGGTTGATCCATCACAATCTCTTCTTGTTCACCATCCAAAAAAGTAGTTTTGACATCCATCTGTTCAAAATGCATGTCTTTAGTGGCAACAAGGGATAAAATTATTCTGATTGAAGAGTGTCTTACAACGGGAAAAAAACCTCATTAAAATCAACTCCCTCTGTCTGTGCAAACCCCTTTACAACCAGCCTATCTTTGAACCTTTGTGGTTCAACACTAGGTATTCCTTCTTTTATTTTAAAGATCCACTTGCAACCCACTGTCTTCTTGCTTTCTGGTTTCTTTATTAGTTCCCAGGTCTGGTTCTTATGAAGAGATTCCACTTCCTCCTGCATAGCTTTAAGCCATTGAGATGAGTGTTGGACTTGCAATAGCTTCTGTATAGCTTTTTGGTCATCATTCTCCAATTCATTTGCTGCTGTCAAGGCATATGCTATTAGATCAACATACCCTAACCTTTTAGGTGGTTTCATTGTCCTTTTTTGCCTATCCCGTGTGAGTTGATAGTCTTCAATAGAACGTTGGCCTGCTATTTGTCCTGTAGCTTCCTTTGTACATTCAATTTCAGATATATTTGAATCTCTGTCATCTGTATCATTGTTCCTAGTCAGCTCTATCTCAAATTTTGATTCATCAGGACTTGGTACTTGCTGTATACTTTTATCAACAGGTGTTTGAGACTTCAATATTTCACCCTCATTAAATACCACATCCCTGCTGACTATGCATCTTGGTGGCTGTAAGTCAGTACACCATAGCTTAAAACCTTTAACCCCTTCAGGTTATCCTAGAAAGGCACATCTTAAGGCTCTAGGTTCAAGCTTGCCTTGTTTTGTGTGTGCATACACAGTACAACCAAAGATCTTCAAATTTGAATAATCTGCCAGTCTCCCTGACTGTATCTCATATGGAGTTTTAAAATCTGAAGCTGTGGAAGGGCTTCTATTCACAAGGTAATAAGCTATGTTCAATGCTTCAGCCCACAAAGATTTTGGTAGTTTAGAATGAAATAACATATACCTAACCTTTTCCATTAAGGTCCTATTCATTCTTTCAGCTAATCCATTTTTTTGGGGTGTGTAGCTGACTACATTATGCCTTAGGATTTTATTTATTGCACAGAAACCATCAAATTATTTGTTATAGAACTCCAGACCATTATCAGTTCTAAGAGCTCTGACTTTCCTATTTGTTTGTGTCTCAATCAACATTTTTCAATTCTTAAAGCTATCACAGGCTTGATCTTTACTCTTTAGTGGATAAACCCAAACTATTCTAGAGTAGTCATCAATTAAGGATAAGAAGTACCTAGCTCCACCTAAAGATTCAATCTGTGATGGCCCCCACAGATATGCATGTATGTAATCCAAAGTGCCCTTGGTTGAATGCACTATAGTCTTCAATATGGTTCTTGAGGACTTACCTAGGATGCACTCCTCACAGAACCATAGAGCACTTATCTTATCTCCCTCTAGAGCTCCCTACCTTTCTAGTTCTTTCAACCCTTTTTCATTTATGTGCCCTAACCTCAAATGCCACAAATATGTTTTGTCTTGAATTTGGTTTTGAGCTACATTAACATCACCTGATATAGCTCTTCCTTGTAAAAAATATAGCTCTTCCTTGTAAAACATACAAGCCATTTGCCATATCACCTTTCATTAACACCATAGACCCCTTAAGCACCTTCAACACACTGGATTCAACTCTAATACTACATCCTACCTTATCTAGCATACTCAGAGAAATTAAGTTCCTTTTGAGTTCAGGTACATGCCTAACATTTTTAAGTTCTCTAATTATGCCATCATGCATTTTCAATCTTCTAGAGCCTATTCCAGTGACTCTACAAGATGCATTATTTCCCATTAAAAATTTACCACCATAATATGATTGATAAGCAGTAAATAGGTGTTTATTTGGACACATATGGTATGTACAACTAAAATCAAGTACCCATTTACCTTCAGTTTGGTTTGAAGAGGCCACAAGAACCCCAACTGAGTCATATCCTTCATCTGGTTCATCAGAAACAACAACAACATTACTATTTCCGTCTTTAGTCTCCTTGGGTTTGTTTTTCCTTTCAGGGCAATCCCTCTTGAAGTGACCTTTTTTGTCCTCTTGAAGTGACCTTCTTTGTGGCACTGAAAGCACTTCAGAGTTCTATTTTTAGACTTTGATCTCCCCTTTTGCTTTCCTTTCCAGCTCTCTCTCTTCTCCGTTCTTCCTTTTACTGTCAGTCCCTCAGCATCCCTAATTTCAGACTTTTTTGGACTGTCTTTTGAGCTTAAAGCCTCCTTGACATCTTGCGTAGTTAGGGTCTGTCTACCACACAACAAGGTGTCAACAAAATGCTCATATGAGGATGGCAGGGAAGACAAAAGTATAGTGCTTTGTCTTCATCTTCAATCTTGACATTGATATCTTCCAAATCTAAGATAATCTTGTTAAAAGAATCCACATGAGCGGACAAAGAACTGCTTTCTTCCATTTGGAGGGTATACAATCTTTTCTTTGTACTTAGCCTCTTAGTTAGAGACTTTTTTGTGTACAAATCTTCTAGTTTCTTCTAGAGACCAGCAGCTGAAGTCTGATCTCCAACCTCCCTTAAGACTCCATCTCCGAGGCTCAGAATTAGAGTGCTATGTGCCTTGTCCATGGCATCTTGAAGATCTTCATCTTTAATCTTTGATGGTTTCTTAGAGCTTTGACTGTCTTCCAGGACTTCTTTAATCCCCTAGAGAACTAGTAAAGTTCTCATTTTGAGCCTCCAAAGATGGAAATCATTTTCCCCAGTGAACTTGGCCACTCTTGAAAAAAGAATCAGAAATGTAAGCTCTGATACCAATTTGTTGGATAAAAAGATTAGAACTCAATCTGATCTTGAACCCAAGAACAATACTACACACTGATATGTTGATCAAGAATGATTAACTGGCTAATTTGAGAGAAAACCAATCTAAAACAGAGATTAGAGAATGAAACGACACTTAGAAGATTTATAGATGTTCAGCCATTAAGGCCTACATCCACTTGAGAAAAACAAGACTATGATTCTTTACTCTTGACGCAAAAGACTAGGTATAAACATTTTTTTAGGAGATTACAAAGAATTCAAGAGAAAACTGAAATCATCATCACTGAATAATGAGTATAAAGGACCTTTTATACAAGTATCGAAGCTCCTAGATATTCATCAAAAAGCAGTGTTAAGTCTTGGGTTTAGTTACCCCAGAACCCAGCAAAATCTTTCCTTTAACTGATTATAACAGATTCTCCACGTGCTGAGCACGTGGAGATATTAAGTGGCTTTAAACGACATGGGAATACTATCATACATCCAATATGAGGTTTCATCCGACATGTCTAATACAAGTACTAGGAACCGACACTGTCGGTTTGCCTTGTATATTGAATTCTGGTTCACTCTTAACAAGAGTACATACTATCGGCATTCTTAAAGTAATTTGATGATATGAAAATAAAATAAATTTTATCAATTTTCAAGTTGAACCTACCGTTTCATTTTTGGATTAGTTATCCATTTCTAATTAACCTCGTACTGCAAGCATGAGAATTTTCTTTGAAATTGAAAACTTAAAAAAGATGCACAACTTTGATGTTGTGTTAATCGTCGCATATACGTCAACTCTCGACTAGCATGCATAGGGGATAATCTGGTGGGTTAATTGGACAACGAGCTTGCCATTCCTTTTTTAGATCACACCGTGATATTCAAAATTCAGAGTGAAGTACCTTATTTTGAAGTTTTTTTTTTTACCTTCAAGAACCTAAATCATCGCCATTTTGAAGATGATGTGCTCGTGTTTTTCCTCATTTCAATGTTTAGGTGCTGAATTACTAACTCTAGCCGATTTGCAGATTTTAAGGTCCTATTGTGGTTTCTGTATTCCATTCAAAAAATCAATCTCCGTCTCTTGGGTCTCAATTTATCATTATTTTTCCCATATAATTGTGCAATTATTTGTCTTAGAATAAAATGTCCACTCTTCGCAAAGCGAGGAAATTTAGTTAAACATTTCAGAAATTGGAGCATGAGAAATTTGGAAAAAAAAAAGAGAAACAACAATAATTTGAACGATAATTTAAGACGATATGAGAATGTCATATGTTATCAAAAGCTAGGCTAGGGGAATAATTTACGTTCACGTTATTATTGTGATTAACGATCGTGTTAAGATTTGGATGTTCCTTAGCAGCTTCGTCACGTAGGTCTTGCAGTTTATCTAACATTTCGAACCGTAGAAGCTAAATCACTTTTCACTGCTTAAAAATATTATTTTCTTTACGACATACTTTCTGCCTCAGATGAATTATTAGATACGGTGATGACATTACTATTAGTCAAGTAATTTTGTTTTCATTTTTTTATCAGTTCTTTTCCTTTTTACACTGATAACAATCACATGTTTATGATAAGTAAGATTTAATAAAATTTTAGTCATAATGTCAATTTTTGCGCTAACTTAAAAAAAAAAAGACATGTCCAATTTCGTATGCACTCCACAAATTTTCTTTTCTTTTTTTTTTTGTTGGAAATGGAATGTAATTTGTAATGACTGAGTGTTCTATGCATCACGCCGTTCATGTAAAGTTCCTACTTTCGTAATTTAATGCTTTGTTACAGAAGAATAATTGTAATAACAAATCGGCGTTGCATGCATAAACAAGAAGTATTTGTTAGGCAATTCATTGGTGTTTATTAGGCAATTCATTGGTGTACATGTGTAGGCTATAACTGTTGGTTTACGATTTTTCGTAACTAAGATTTTTTTCCTTTTTTTTCCCATTTACGAGAGCCCACGTTATCACTTCGGTTGCTTGTTGCAAATTAAGTTACTGAGACGAATCCATCTGCATGTATAAACAAGTGCCAAGGTGAGCCTACCATCACAAAAACATCACATACAATTCAAGAAAATTTTGCAAGGAAGGAATGGCCCAAACAAAAGTTCTTTCGTGTGCATTTTCACGCTTCTGTTATGCATGTGTGAGTTATTCTGTTTAGATCGACTCTATTATTATTCTTTTTTATGGAACGCATTTTTCTACGTGGAGGCCAATTCAAGAGGGGTTGAGATATTAATCATTTTGTCCGTCATTAAAAATATACCTGTTGATAATGCTTATGTATTTTATAGTTTTGTTGACTCTTAACGAATTGCTAATGCATGTAATGTGGGTTTCATTCAGATTGCAATGAAGTGAGGGCGTCTAAATGCTGCAGAAACTATCCTAACCTTGGACAGTGTCGCCCAGGCACGGATGATAAGCCTAACAGTGGTAAATGCTGGAAATTTTGTGGCATCGAATGTAAGGGAGCTAAATGCCAATTGCTCGGCCATCGTCACCAATGTCATTATCTGTGTTGATGCTAACGTATAGCGTTTGCAGGTGTATGATAAGTAAAGTGTATAATACAACGAGAATAAAAAGTTTCCAGATAATGAAACACGATTGAGAATTTTCCTCGGTCGTTGTACTGCAAAAATAGTTAGTGTCGTGTTGTGATAACCAAATATTCAATACATAGGCATTTTACTAACAAGTGAGCCAATAATAATTATGCAGTGTGATTTGAAATAACCCAATGCGTACTTTGAAAACTGACACCAATAGCTAATAACAACGTAAAAGATAATAGTTAGCAACGAGACGTCAATAACAATTATATTAACTATGTTTGCCAGAGAAATAATTAAAAAGTCCTTCATGGGCAACTGCACATGCAAAGGAATTCTGTTGTGCAAATTTTGTTGTACTCGCAAGCGCACGAATCTATTGCAGTGTAAATTTGTGGTGACAAGTGTCGATACCACGAGGAGGTAGATTTAATCGTGTGTAGGGTTAATCTTCCAAGTTTGTATGCGGATTGGTAGGATATGATTTTTGAGCAAGATTTAAATTTAAAAGATAGCGGGAATAAATTAAAGATGAATCAATAAAAAATATGTGCTTCAGTCTTTGGATTCACACTCAACATTTCACCATGGGTTTAATATTCCTTTTTAAATTCCAATTAATCTATGAGGGGGTATTTTCACTCCTCACAAGTCTAACTCTAATAAATAAGGTATCAAGTGCTCATTGTGCCAGGGAAAAATAATATTATGTTAGATGGGTGTCAAGTACCCATTGCGCCAGGTGATAATAATTATATTATCGACAATGTGGTAAAATTGTCCACTAAATAACTCTAACTTATGCTCTATCAACACTGAGTTAAGATGGACCACTAATACTAGAGGTTAGATTTTTTTCTAATTAATAAAGTGTAAAGTGCTCATCGCGCCAAACAATAATAATCTTGCACTAGGGAGCTGGTATACCAGTACAAAATCTAGACAAAATTATTACTATCTGTCAATGATAAGTCAAAACAACCTAAATAAATCAGAGAAAGATAAAGTAAAATTGCCAAATTAAGCCCATGGAACATGTTAAGGCTTCACCTTCAACCCAAGCTTGAAAATAAATTAGCTACTCATTTTTGAACTAGGGGTAAAATAGGAATTTTATTAAAATACATAGAAAATACAGGATGGAGAGCGAAGTTAAGAAAACAGAGCTAAAAAATGAAATCAGGGTATCAAATTAGGGGGCTCGCCCCCCTATTTATAAATACACTGAATAAATCATGGCCATCGGATAAAAACAATTTGGACGCTTAGGATTGCGACACGTGGCAAGCTTTAATTGAATTAAACACATTATCAGGGTTGTCATTCTGTGTATGTGCATGTATCGTACGCACAGTTTCGGTCCACTAATATACTGCCACATCATCAGTCAATGCAAAGTCAACAAATTTGGTCCAACAATGTATCGCCACATCATTAGTCAATGTCACATCATCTAGTCAATGCCACATCAGCATTTTTGGTCGAATAAGATGATGCCACGTCATTGGTCAATACCATGTCAGCTTAGTCCCATTAAGATTCTGGAATTACGGCATTGTTCACATGTACGGTACTATTCACGTATACGGTTCCCGCCTTTATGTCATTCCTTAATGTTTTCAGCTATTTTGAGCCCAAAAGCGTCATCCGTTTTGCTGTCCGACCACTCGTTAATAATGAAATACATAAAATACCTCTAAAATATATAAAACACTCAAATTATAACAAGACACATAATTAAAGTTTAACGAACATAAATAAATAAAAATAGAAATGTTAGTGAGACTTAGAGTACAAAATGAGAATTCTATCCTTTGTAAATATGCACTTTCCAGTGCTCAGCACACCCGCAACTAGCTTATTGCTAGTCCCTAGCAAACTAAGCGATGATATCCAACAAAATTAAATTAAAGTCTGGCTTCTCCTTTTTTTTTTTTTTTGGGCATTTGTGTTTACTATTTAATCAGAATAATGACAACAATTAAATAAAAATATAAGCATTATCTCTGGTTTTGAAAATATCACTCCCACATCAACCAATCAAACAAATGAGTAAGGTAAACTTATACACAACGATCAATTATCAAAGTTACACTAATTAAGCCACTTTTCAGAATGACATGCCAACCCTCAAAATCTCTCAAGTAAGAATGATACTCTCAAAAGAAAATAAAAATCAATAAAAATAGTTATTCTAAGGAATGATGGATTGGAAGAAAGCAATATCACACACTCTCAAGATGAAGGAATAATGTTTATATCTTAGAAAGAATATTATCTCAAACCAATGATTTTTTTTTTTTTTACGTTATGTACTACCACATCTTTTTGCCTATATTACCAGCTTATACTTTAGACTATAGTCTCCTAAAATCAAGTAGGACTTTTATTAGGTTGTAACGTAGGCTAGGGAAATGGGTAACACAGAAGAGATGGTAAGGAGAAAATATATGTGTGAGAAAAATAGGGATCTTTTGAAAATTGTGAGGTGCTTTTAATTTTTGAATCATCATTATATACATATGTTTTTTTTTTAATAGTGCACTACTTTTCTTAAAAAGAAAAATCCTCCATATTTTCTCAAACATAAATAGGTGATGGAAAATGTAAAATATAGGGTAATACTCCAAATTGGAATGGGACAGGATTTAGGTTAATTTTTTTTTTAAGGCTCAAAAGGGGTAACTATGGATATTTCACAATAGGGATAGCTAGAAAAGGCTCGAACGAATCAAAGATGGGCTTTTCGTCAGTTTTTAGGACACAAAGTAGACTTACATATCTACTAGTTCAATGGACTTTTAGATGTGGCAACACAAATTTCTTTTTTTTGTTTTTTATCATTGGTTGACTTAATAGAAAAGATAGAGACCGTGTATAAAATATTAAGCTATATATAAAAAAAAAGGGCTACTCTCCAAGAAAAATTATAAGCTCAAAAACTTACTTGTTATTTACTGTGACATGTACATTCCTTCAAATAACTCAACTTCAAATAACTCAATTAATTTCACTTATCAAATTTCTCAATTCACACAAGTCACCAGCATCAATATGCACAGTGGCAAATATGGTGTAACATAAATCAAAGCCAAAGATAATACAAATACTAAAATTAAAAAGTCACCATATCGTTCAATGTCAAAAGATCACACAAAATGCCTTGAATTTTATTTATTTATTTATATTTTTTTGAATCTTTTTTAATCTCTTTTTTTTTTTTAAAAAAAAAACTAAATATCAAGACTGAGAAGATGCATTTCTAGAGTAGCTAATTTCTATATTCGGCCATCTTCGACTAAAAAATTTAGAAAAGGTTAGTAACTACAAAATATAATTTTTTATTCCATAATTGTGAACTATTCCCTACCCCTCAACTAGAAAGAGATATTGTTCTCAATGTCTGAAAGGAAAGAAGTAGAGTTTAGAAGACGTTACCTGAATGCTGTGACACAAGAAAATATTTATAAATGGAGGGTTAAATCTAATTTGCACCTCTTACTACTATTGTTGTTACCATCATTAGTTGACCAATCCAATGCAGAGGTCTGGGATCTGGCTCTGGTCTGTAAGCTTGTAAAAGATCAAGTAACTCATTAGCAGTAAGGGCACAAATAAAGAGCTGCTTCACTATGACAGGAATGAAATGATTCTTTATTGCATGGTTCAAAAATGCTATCAAGCCATCATAAAAGTTATTCACATTTAACAAACCGACGTGTTTCTGATGAATGTTCAAATGTGCCCAAGATGTAAATGTAATCAGCGCCTCTAAAGTTACAAGATCTCTTGACAAAAAAATGAAGGTGTCAGCATGATTTAACATTTCAGTTATTCTTTCTTGCATACTTGAGACAACTAGTTCTTCTCCAATTGGTGCATCGAACAAATATTCCAGAGGTTTTAGTGCCTTTGGAATGATACTAAGCACTTGGCTTCCTCTGGTGAAGGCAGCTTCTGAAACAAGTCTTGATAGCCCTCTATCACCTCCTCCATATACCAGGTGTATTTTTCTCTCTGCTAGTGCTCGACCAAGATCTATAGCTGCTTGAACAAACTCTTTGTATTTTCCATGATGAGAACCAGAAAGCACACAAACATTTTTGAATTGTTTATTCGAAGTTGCTGCCATTGAAAGAATTCTAAAAAATAATTTGTGAGTGGTTAACAAAATAAGCTTGTATTTAAAAATCTTGATGACAAACATAATGATACACAACTTTAAATTGGGTGGTGTGTTTGTCAGATGATGTGTGAAGTTTGTGCTTGAAAAGTCAAAAGTAAACAGTAAACAAACAGTAAGTAAAGATAAGCAATAATAACACATGATAAAAGAATTGTAAACGAAAAAGATATGTATTGGTAGTTGTGATTGTGGCTCACATCTTCCTCTGGTTTTACGTCTAGAAGCAGCTTGAACGCCCTCTATGAGTCGATGATAGGCTTCCCATCTAGTTTTCTTATAAACTAGCAAACATGGTTGTTTATAATCAGATTCCCGAGACTGTATCGTGCACGTTATTTCTGGAATAATGGCCACATCTGAAAAATTGCACGCTGTACGTATCCACTGGGATGCATTTCAAGAGACAAAAGAATATCATCCAATGACTCCTTATCCAAGCCATCCCTAATAAATTTAATCTTATCTTTTCTATTGTCGGATATCATTCCCAAAGAAGTGCATGGTTGTTTAAAGCATTGCATTCTGGCACACTTATGACAAGCAACTGGAAGCCGTGAAGCTCTTCGTTTTCTTGCATAATTTCTTTTCCCACAACCAGGCATGTAGGCAACAAATTTAGGAGGTAATTCTCCTGCTAACAGTACTTTGGCTTCAATTAACCAACGAATATCAATGGAGATATTATTTTTCATAAGCAAGCGCATACGTTCGGACTGAGCTTTGTAGATTGTAAGGAGTGCATTTTGAGGAAGAGAGGGAAATCACTTGTGAAGCTTCGCAAGAGCTGTGTTCCTATCCATAGCTTGGTTGGAGAATATCAGTTATTGTGGAAAACTGAAGGAATCGACACAATAGTCACGGAGTACCGTTATCCGCCACTTAACCGGGGTGACAAATGATAATATACAAAAGAAAAGAACAAATCTAGCAAAAACAAAACACATGTGAAAACAAACAACACAATAACACATATAAAAAGTGGGATGTTAACTCACCGTCGTCCTCTTATCGAGTTTACCTTAAGTTTTAATTGGATTTCATAAATACCACCTTCTATTTCCCTTAGTTGCCCTTCTAGCTCTTCAACATGGGATACCAACTCTGGTGGTCGTAGATCCTAAATAGGATATGATTGAAAAAACTGGATCAAGCCATTTAGGTGATGCTTCACTCGTAGAAGTTCCTTAAGATAATTGAAGAGGGTCTGTCTAATTGAGGTATTCAAGACATATGGTACAAGTGATGAGAGAAAACACAACTGTCAAACAAACACACTTTAGGAGGAAACAAATAGTTTCAATTAGCATAGGAATAGTAAAACAAAATAAAAAAAATTAAATTACTGAAAGAGAATAGGAAAAAGTTTTAGTCCATATCTAGTGGGTCACCCAAATTTATTTCGGTGTCTTCTTCATGTCTTTGGTACTCTAGATATGGCTTTAATCTTTGACCATTAACTTTAAAAGTAACATGGTTCTTTAGATCCTTAATTTCAATGGCTTCATGTGGGAAAACAATGTGAACAATAAATGGACCAGACCATCGAGAGCGTAACTTACCTGGGAATAGGTGCATGCAAGAATTGAATAAAAGTACTTTCTGACCTGATGTAAAAGATCTCCTCATAACTTACTTGTTATGAAAAACTTTCATTCGTTGCTTGTAAATCTTGGCATTTTTGTATGCATCATTGCGAATTTCCTCAAGTTCTGTCAACTGTAATCTTCTTTTTGAACCAGTCTGTTGCATGTCAAAGTTGAATTTCTTGATGGCCCAATATGCACGATGCTCGAGTTCCACAGGTAGGTGACAAGTTTTCCCATATACTAGTCTATAGGGTGACATTCCAATTGGGGTCTTAAAGGCTGTTCTATATGCCCATATTGCATCATCAAGTCTCAATGACCAATCTTTTCTACCAGATCTTACTGTCTTTTCTAATATGTGCTTTATTTCCCTGTTGGATATCTCGACTTGGCCACTAGTTTGTGGATGATATGGGGTAGCCACTTTGTGTGTAATGGAATACTTTGCCAAAAGAATTTTAAATGATTTATTGCAGAGGTGGGTACCGCCACCGTTGATTATCGTCCGAGGGAATCCAAAGCGTGAAAGAATATTACTTTTCAAAAATCCAATCACCACTTTATGATCATTGGTTCTGCATGGTATTGCTTCCACCCACTTGGATACGTAGTCGACAGCAACCAATATGTATTGATGGCCAAAAGAAGAAGGAAATGGTCCCATGAAATCAATGCCCCACACATAAAAAACTTCGACCACTAGAATAGGATTTAGTGGCATCATGTTCCTTCGTGTGATGCTTCCCATACGCTAACATCTGTCACATGAAGAACAAAAAGTATAAGCATCTCGAAATAAAGTTGGCCAATAGAAACCACATTGTAAAACTTTAGCAGTAGTTTTCTTAGCACTAAAATGGCCTCCACAAGCTTGTTTCTCGCAGAATGAAAGGATATTTTGAAATTCGCTCTCTGGGGCTCAATGTCTGATAATATGGTCCACACAATACTTGAACAGATAAGGACATCCCAAAAGAAATTCTTTATTTCAGTGAAAAATTTTGCTTTATCCTGCTTAGTTCAATGTTCTGGAAGTTGACCTATAACAAGATAGTTAACTATATCAGCATACCATGGTCATACTTCCACACTCATTAGTTGCTCATTTGGAAATGATTCATTCAATGGCAATGGTTCGCAGATTGTGTCAAAATTAAGACGAGAGAGATGATCTGCCACCACATTTTCTGTGCCTTTCTTATCTTTGAACTCAAGGTCGAATTCCTACAAAAGTAACACCCATCGAATTAGTTTGGCCTTTCCATCTTTTTTTGTAAGAAGATATTTAAGAGCAGCATGATCTGTGAACACAATTATTTTACATCCTATGAGATAAGATCAAAATTTTTCTAATGCAAACACTACTGCTGACATCTCTTTTTGAGTGGTTGAATAATTCAATTGTGCATCATTCAATGTCATACTAGTGTAGTAAATGACATGGGGAATTCGATCAACTCTTTGGCCTAACACTGCTCATACTGCATAATCTGATGCATCACACATGAGTTTAAAAGGTAAGTTCCGGTTTGGGGGCTGAATGATTGGTGATGTAGTTAACAACTGCTTTAGTTTTTCAAATGCCGCATGACATGAATCATCAAAGATAACAGGTACATCCTTAGCAAGGAGATTGCATAAGGATCTAAAGATTTTGCTAAAATCTTTAATGAAACATCTATAAAAACCTGTGTGCCTGAGGAATGATCTTACCTCTCTCACTGTTTTGGGTGGGAGAAGATTAGAAATAAGATCTACCTTGCCTTTGTTAACCTCAATACCTTTGCTTGAAATGATGTGACCAAGAACAATAACTTGTCTTACCATAAAATGGCACTTCTACCAATTCAAGACTAAATTCTTCTCTATACATCTCTACAGAACTAGTGTTAGATAATGTAAAGATTGATCAAATGAATCACCAAAAACAGAAAAGTCATCCATAAAAACTTCAAGGAAGCGTTCAACCATATCAGAAAAAATGCTTAACATGCATCGTTGAAATGTAGCAGGTGCATTGCATAATTCAAATGGCATTCTCCTATATACAAATGTACCAAAAGGGCAAGTGAAAGTAGTTTTCTCTTGGTCATTTGGTGCTATGGGGATATGATTATATCCTAAGTAGCCATCTAGAAAGCAATAAATTTCATGACCCGCTAATCTATCAAGCATTTGATCAATAAATGGTAAAGGAAAATGATATTTTCGTGTGACAGAGTTCAGCTTCCTATAATCAATCCATGCACCCCATCCTATAGTCACTGTAGTGCGTATTAATTCGTTTTTGACATTGGTGACTACTGTGACTCTAGACTTTTTAGGAACAACTTGTACTGGACTAACCCATGAACTATCAAAAATGGGATAAATGATACATGCATCTAATAGTTTAAGAACTTCAGCTCTAAGAACTTTTTTCATATTAGGATTTAACCGGCGTTGCATTTCCCTAGTAGGTTTAGCATTTTCATCAAGAGGAAGATAATGCATGCAATCTACTTATGTCAGCTATGGTCCATCTTAATGCCTCTTTGTGCTCTTTTAAAATACCCAACAACTTACTCTTTTGCTTGTCATCAAGAGAAGATGAAATGATTACTGGCAAAGTATTTTCATCTCCCAAGAACGCATATTCTAAAGTATCAGGTAACAGTTTGAGCTCAAGCTTTGCTGGTGATTTTGATGATGAGCTTAGTTTCTTCGCCGATGGTGCTAGTTGCTCTATTCTTAACTTCCATTTATTGGTATCCATGAGTAGTGATGAGTCAAGTAAGGCATTGACCTCGTTAATCAATCTGTCAATATCAAAATTCGAATGAAAGTGAGTTAAACATGTTTGTAAAGGATCATCATTAAAGTTAGAAGGAAAAGTATGATTAATTAATTCTTCAATTAAATCCACATCTGCAATTCCTTCATCTACATCACGAGGTTGCTTGGCAATGTTGAAGATATCAACTCTATAGTCATGTTGCCAAAGGACAACTACATATTTCTGGTCCTGCATTGAATGTGAGCGTCGGTGGTTGCCAGAAAAGGTTGTCCTAGATTGGGATGTGCTTCTTCAAATCTTGCACTGGTTGGGTGTCAATCACAATAAAATCAATACGAAAATAAAACTTATCAACCTAAATGAGCACATCTTTCACAATACCACGAGGTATTTTCATTGATCGATTTGCAAGCTACAACACAACTGGAGTTGGGTGTAATTCTCCTAGTCCAAATTTCACAAAAATTGAATAAGGCAAAAGATTTACACTAGCCCCTAAGTCCTACAAAGCATTCTCAAATATATGGTTCTCAATACTACATGAAATAATAGGGGAGCCTGGGTCTTTGAATTTTGGAGAAATTTTGTGTTGAAGTATAAAACTAATGTTTTCTGTTAAAAATGCATTTTTTTGAACATGTATGCTTCTCTTTTTAGTGCAAAGATCTTTAAGAAACTTGGCATAAGAGGGCACTTGTTTAATAGTATCAAGCAAATAAATGTTAATACTTGCTTGTTTAAAAATTTCCATAATCTCACCTATGGAACTTCCCTTCTTTGCTTTTGCTAACCTCTGAGGAAAAGGAGCTTTGGGGACGTATTCTCGTGGGTTGCCTTCTTTTTCCTTTGATGAAGAGTCCTCAGAGTCTGTAGATTGATCTTGAGTCATCTTTTTTATTGGCATTTCCACTTTGTTGTCCACTTCTTTACCTTTTCGCAAGGTCATGACAGCCTTGACCTCTTCATGATGCTGAGATGAACTTGTACTCATTTCATGCACTCCCTTAGGATTAGGCACTGGTTGGCTTAGGAATTTGCCTTTCTCAACGTTCATTGCCAAGGTTTGAACTGAAAAGGCAAGTTGAACCACCATCTTCTCAAGGTTTGAGATCGATTGGGCTTGTGAATTGATGCCAGTGCTCATATCCTTTCGCAACTCGTCACTGGTACGATTTTGTTGTTATATTGCAGAATGGGTCAAATTTTTAAAATTCTGGAATGCCTCTTCCCATGGTTTAAGCTGTGAGTAACTCTGATTCTGATTGTACTATAATTGGTGGTTGAGAGATTTGTGGTGCTTGAGGAGCTGGAGCTGCTGGTTCGTTCTGTTGAAAACCATGAGACCATGAAAAGTTGGGATGGTCTCTCCATCCAGGGAAGTGTTGTAGTAAGGATTGTAGTTTGACTGCTTCCTCATCACATTTATGGCATTGACTTTATCTGGATATGAATCATGATCAAATTAATTACAGACATAAGGCTTTGTTGATTTGGCAGTCGTTAGTGATGCTATTTGGCGAGAAAGTCCTTCGACTATTGCTTTGAGTTCTTTGATATCTGACCCTGACTCGCCAATGTTAACTTAATTTACTCCTTTAATTTTTCTCACATTTCTGAATGATCTGCTTCTCTGTTGGGAATTATCTGCTTGTCTCTGGAAGAAATCTCATATTTCTGATGCGCTTTTGGACATGAGCTCACCTCCACTTGTCGCCATTAGCCATTCTTGCACATGTGGCAATTGTCCTTCCAAAAAGTATTGACACTGGTGCTATTTCTCGTACCCATGATGTGGATGCTTCAAGAGTAGCCCATTGAATCGCTCCCATACTTCAAAAAATTGCTTATATTCTCTCTGTGTAAACTCTGAAATTTCCTTGCGAATAGCATTAGTTTTATGCAACAGGAAGTATTTATTTAAAAACTTAGTTACCATTTGTTCCCATGATGTGATACTATTAGCAGACAATGTATTGAACCAAGAACGAGCTCTATCCTTTAGAGAAAATGGAAACAATCTAACCTTAACATCTTCATCTGAAAAATTTTTATATTTAAAGGTTACAACATGAAAATCATTCAGATGATTATATGGTTCTTCATTTTCAAGGCCATAGAATGATGGGAGACAATTTACCACACTAGGTTTTAACTCAAAACTCCTAACAGCTACATTTGGGTATCTTATACATGATGTGCTCAAATTGGCTAAGGGACTATAGTAGTCCTTAAATGGCCTTTCTTGTGGTGCTTGTGCTTGTTGTTGCAAATCCATTTTAGTTTTACCTTCAGTTTTAACTTTTAATGTAGTGTGTCTATGTGTGCCAAGTATTTTTTCAAGTTCATGATCTATCGGTCTTAAATCAGATGACTGTAATCTTCGACTATGCATGCAAATACATACAAATTAAAAAAAAATAAAAACAAAAATAAAAATAAAAATAAAGAGAGAGGAGAAATTACGATACTAACCTTATCATACTGTTACAAACGACAAATAAAACACACTCAAGTACTACAAATGTACAAAAAGACGAAAAGTGGAATAAAAATAAATAAACCACAAATAAGTTAATTTAAAATAAAGTAACAGGCGGTTGAACCAGCCATCTAAACATATTAACAACACATTAACAAAAATAAAATAGGCGGTATTATAGAACTAGCCATATGTATAAAAAAGAAATAACAATTTAGGCGGTCAAACCGGCCATATAAATTAACAAAGTAAATGAAAAAGAAAAATATAATAACAATTAAATAACAAAAAAAAAATCTAAGGAAGAGAAAAAGAAATACTTACCTCAAGTTGCGAACTCTTTTTTTATTTTAAATTTATAAAAATTACCAACAAATTAAATCATTCATTCAAATTATCGAGTCTTTGGTGTAATTTTTAAAATTAATATTCACGTTTATTTAGTCCAAATCAAGTCCAAATAAGTTCAAATTGTAGGTCCAAATTCTCTTATTGTGGAAAATTTAGGCTGATGACCTATTTGATTACTTTCCAAACTCTTATGGTCAATTCATAATTTTTTAGAAGTAGAGAACAGAAAACTGTTGGATGAAAGTGCAAATTTTAAAAATTTTGGGGGAAAATCAGAATTTAAGGGATGAGAACAATAAAAAAATACAAAAACCTGCACAAAAAGTTATTTACACAATATTTATAAAGAAAATTAACTCTATAAATTAAAATGACTTACCTCCCCGGCAATGGTGCCAATTAGCAAGATTTAAATTAAAAAGATAGCGGGAACAAATTAAAGATGAAAAAATATAAAATAAGCGCTTGAGTCTTTTCATTCACATTCAACATTTCACAATGGGCTTAATATTCCTTTTTAAATTCCAGTTAATCTATAAGGGGGTATTTGCACTCCTCATAAGTTTAACTCTAATAAATAAAGTATCAAGTGCTCATTGTGCCAGGGGAAAATAATCTTATGTTAAATGGGTGTCAAGTACACACTGTGCCAGATGATAATAATCATACTGTCGACAATGTGGCAAAACTGTCCACTAAATAACTCTGACTTATTCTCTGTCAACACTGAGTCAAGATGGACTACTAATACTAGAGGGGAGGTTTTTCTCTAATTAATAAAGTGTAATGTGCTCATTGTGTCAAATAGTAATAATCTTGCACTAGGGAGCCGGTATAGCAGTGCAAAATCTAGACAAAATTATTACTATCTATCAATGATAAGTCAAAACAACCTAAATAAATCAGCAAAAGATAAAGTAAACTTGTCAAATTAAGTCCATGCATCATGTTAAAGCTTCAACTTCAACCCAAGCTTGAAAATAAATTAGCTACTCATTTTTGAACTAGGGGTAAAATATAAATTTTATTAAAATACGTAGAAAATACAGGATAGAGAGCGAAGTTCTGAAAACAGAGCTCAAAAATGAAATCAGGGTGTCAAATTAGGGGGGTAGCCCCCTATTTATAGATATACTGAATAAATCATGGCCATCGGATTAAAACAATTTGGACATTCAAGACTGCGCCATGTGGCAAGTTTTGATTGGATTGAACACGTTATCAAGGTTGTCATTCCGTGTATGTGCATGTATCATACGCACGGTTTTCGGTCCACTAATATACTGCCATATCATTAGTCAATGCAAAGTCAACTATTTTGGTCCAATAATGTATCGTCACATCATCAGTCAGTGCCACATCATCTGGTTAATGTCACATCAGCATTTTCGGTCGAATAAGATGATGCCACGTCATCAGTCAATACCATGTCAGCTTGGTCCCATCAAAATTCTGAAATTACGACACTGCTCACATATATGGTACTGTTCACGTTTACGGTTCCAGCCTTTATGTCATTCCTTAAGGTTTTCAACTATTTTGAGCCCAAAAACATCATCTATTTTGCTGTCCGACATCTCTTTAATCATGAAATAGACAAAATATCCCTAACATACATAAAACACTCAAATTATAAAAAGACACATACAATTAAAGTTTAAAGAACATAAATAAATAAAAATAGAAATATTAGTGAGACTTAGAGTACAAAATGACAATTTTATTCTTCATAAAAAAAAGCCCGAAGCATGTTTTCATCTTGGCATTGAGAGTATGTACGGGCGGCATTCTTAAATCGATTTGATGATCTGAAAATAAAATAAATTTTATCAATTTTCAAGCTGAACCTACTGTTTCATTTTTAGATTAGTTATCCATTTCTAATTAACCTCGTACCGTAAGCGCGAGAATTTTCTTTGAAATTGAAAATTAAAAAAAGATGCAGAACTTTGATGTTGTGCTAATCGTCGCATCTATGTCAACTCTCGACTAGAATACATAAGGGATAATCTGGTGGGTTAATTGGACAACGAGCTCGCCATTTATTTTTTAGCTCACACCATGATATTCAAAATTCAGCATGAAGTACCTCAATTTGAAGTTTGTTTTTTACCTTAAAGAACCTAAATCATCGCCATTTTGAAGACGATGTGCTCGTATTTCTCCTAATTTAAATGTTTAGGTGTTGAATTACTAACTCCAGCCGATTTACAGATTTTAAGGTCCTGTTGTGGTTTCTGTATTCCATTCAAAAAATCAAACTCCGTCTCTTGGGTCTCAATTTATCATTATTTTTCCCATATAACTGTGCAATTATTTGTCTTAGAATAAAATGTCTACTCTTCGCAAAGTGAGGAAATTTAGTTTAACATTTCAGAAACTTGAGCATGAGAAATTTGGAAAAAAAAAACAAAGAGAAACAACAATAATTTGAACGATAATTTAAGATGACATGAGAATGTCGTATGTTATCTAAAGCAAGGCTAGGGGAACAATTTACATCCACGTTATTATTGTGATCAACGATCGTGTTAAGATTCGGATGTTCCTTAGCAACTTCGTCACGCAGGTCTTGCAGTGTATCTAACATTTCGAACTGTAGAAGCTAAACATTTTTCACTGCTTAAAAATACTATTTTCTTGACGACATACTTTCTATCTCAGATGAATTATTAGAGACGGTGATGACATTACTATTAGTCAAGTAATTTTGTTTTCAGTTTATTATTAGTTCTTTTCCTTTTTACACTGATAACAATCACATGTTTATGATAAGCAGGATTTAATAAAAGTTTAGTCCTTATGTCAATTTTTGCCCTAACTTAAAAAAAAAAAAAGACATGTCCAATTTCGTATGCACTACACAAATTTTTTTTCTTTTTTTTTTTGGAAATGGAATGTAATTTGTAATGACTGAGTGTTCCACGCATCACGCCGTTCGTGTATAGTTCCTACTTTCGTAATTTAATGCTTTTTCACAGAAGAATAACTATAATAACGAATCGGTATGCCATGCATAAAAAAGAAATATTTGTTAGGCAATTCATTGATGTACATGTGTAGGCTATAACTGTTGGTTTACGATTTTTTATAAGTGAGATTTTTTTCCTTTTTTTTTCCCCATTTACGAGAGCCCACATCATCACTTCAGTTGCTTGTTGCAAATTAAGTTACTGAGACTAATCCATCCGCATGTATAAACAAGTGCCAAGGTGAGCCTACCACCACAAAAACATCACATACAATTCAAGAAAATTTTGCAAGGAATGGCCCAAACAAAAGTTCTTTCGTGTGCATTTTTCCTCGCCCTTCTATTATGCATGTGTAAGTTGTTCTATTTAGATCGACTCTATTATTCTTATTTTTTATGAAAGGCATTTTTTCACGTGCAGGCCAGTTCAAGAGGGGTTGAGATATTAATCATTTTGTCCGTCATTAAAAATACACCTGTTGACAAAGCTTATGTATTTTACAATTCTGTTGACTCTTAACAAATTGCTAATGCGGGTAATGTGGGTTTCATTCAGATTGCAATGAAGTGAGGGCATCTAAATGCTGCAGAAACTATCCTAACCTTGGACAGTGTCGCCTAGGCACGGATGATAAGCCTAACAGTGGTAAATGCTGGAAATTTTGTAGCACCGAATGTAAGGGAGCTAAATGCCAATTGCTCGGCCATCGTCACCAATGTCATTGTCAGTGCTGATGCCAACGTATAGCGTTTGCAGGTGTATGATAAGTAAAGTGTATAATATAACGAGAATAAAAAGTTTCCAGATAATGAAACGCGATTGAGAATTTTCCCCAGTCGTTGTACTGCAAAGATAGTTAGTGCCGTGTTGTGATAACCAAATATTCAATACATGGGCATTTTACTGACAAGTGAGCGAACAATAATTATGCTGTGTGATATGAAATAACCCGATGCGTGATTTGAAAACTAACACCAATAGCTAATAATAATGTAAAAGGTAATAGTTAGCAACGAGACGTTAATGACAATTACATTAACTATGTTTGCTAAAGAAACAATTGAAAAGTCTTTCATGGGCAACTGCACACGCAAAGGCATTCGTAAAAAAAAGCCCGAAGCATGTTTTTATCCTTGCGGCATTCTTAAAGCGATTTGATGATCTGAAAATAAAATAAATTTTATCAATTTTCAAGCTGAACCTATCGTTTCATTTTTGGATTAATTATCCATTTCTAGTTAACCTCGTGCTGCAAGCGCGAGAATTTTCTTTGAAATTGAAAATTAAAAAAAGATGCACGACTTTGATGTTGTGTTAATCGTCGCATCTACGTCAATTCTCAGCTAGCATGCATAAGGGATAATCTGGCAGGTTAATTGGGTGACGAGCTCGCCATTCATTTTTTAGCTCACACCGTGATATTCAAAACTCAGAATGAAGTACCTCATTTTGAAGTTTTTTTTTTACCTTCAAAAACCTATATCATCGCCATTTTGAAAATGATGTGCTCGTATTTTTCCTAATTTAAATGTTTAGGAGCTGAATTACTAACTCCAGCCGATTTACAGATTTTAAGGTCCTGTTGTGGTTTTTGTATTCCATTCAAAAAATCAAACTCCGTCTCTTGGGTCTCAATTTATCATTACTTTTCCCATATAACTGTGTAATTATTTGTCTTAGAATAAAATGTCCACTCTTCGCAAAGTGAGGAAATTTAGTTAAACATTTCAGAAACTTGAGCATGAGAAATTTGAAAAAAAAAAAAAAGAGAAACAACAATAATTTGAACGATAATTTAAGATGACATGAGAATGGTGTATGTTATCTAAAGCAAGGCTATGGGAACAATTTACGTCCACGTTATTATTGTGATTAACGATCGTGTTAAGATTCGGATGTTCCTTAGCAGCTTCGTCACGCAGGTCTTGCAGTGTATCTAACAATTATACTAACTATGTTTGCCTGAGAAACAATTAAAAAGTCTTTCATGGGCAAATGCACATGCAAAGGTATTCGTAAAAAAAAGCCTGAAGCACGTTTTCATCTTGGCATTGAGAGTACATACTGGCGGTATTCTTAAAGCAATTTGATGATATGAAAATAAAATAAATTTTATCAATTTTCAAGCTGAACTTACCATTTTATTTTTGGTCTAGTACCAAATCAATCTGGTGTTGTACGTCCCTAAAAGGTGGTAAGCCATATGGTAGCTCGTTAGGGGGTAAATCTTGAAATTCCTCCAATACAGGTGTCACAGCTTTAGGAATCTTCGAATTACTGTCGCTCTCATTTCCTAATAAAATATAGACCCTCTTTGTCTTCGTTACAACATCAATAAATTACTTCTTACCTAACAAATAATTACCCAAGTCTTGTTTGAGAATGAGCTCCTTGTTAGGTACGAGAACAATCTTAGTGTTGTTAAACAAAAAACTATAAGTATTTCTTCTCCCATCATGTGTTACGTTTTTATCATACTGCCAGGATATGCTCAGTAAAAGATGACAAGTATCCACAGCCACAACATCACACCAAATTTGGTCCTTATAAATTGATCCAATTAATAAGTAAACTAAGCAACGTTTAGATACTGTCATCTTATTTCCTTTCTTTAGCCATGAGAGCTTGTATGAAGTTTGATGAGGTTCTGTCTTTAAATTTAGTTTCGTTACGGCTTCTTCTGAAATAACATTCTTGCAATTGTCCGACTCTATGACCATATGACATATTTTTCCCCAATTGTGCAAGTAGTCTGAAAAATATTTTGTCGTAACCACTTGTCTTTGTCTTGTCCTTTCGGAGTGAAGAATGTGCGATTTACTATTAATATTAGCCCGCTATCACCATGTTCTTTAACAGATTGTGCATTGCCACTACTATCAAAAGTTGGTTCTTCCGTGAACTCTTCATTTTCGACCACTTGGTAGGCTTTACTTTCCTCAGTGACCACCAATAAGCCTTTGTTATACATTCCTCCTTTTTTACACTCTATCATTCGGTGCCCACTTTCTCCACAATTAAAACAATGTAATCCTGAGTCTGAGGATTGAGTTTTGCTGCTTAGACCATTTTCACTAGATTTACTAGGCCTGAGTGAAATTATGGAATTGGGTAGTTGAGCTTGAGCTATCATGAATAAACACTCCAAGAAACCCAAAAGTTTGAGTCACTAGTACGTCGACTAAATTGCTTTTATAACTACAAAGCCTGTTGGTGTGCTTTTGAGATAGAGTACGGATCAAGTAAATTCAACTGGTCTTGAAATATTATTGTAGGCCCCCAATGTGGTAGGAAACCTGTTGTTCTTCTGTCTCTGTCAAGTCTTTTCGCGTTACCAACCAATGAAATTCTGTGGCGTAATCATCTACTGATCGATTACCTTGTCTCAAATTCTGTAACTGTTAGTATAACAATTTAGCATAATTGTAAGGCAAAAATGCCCATTCAAGTGCTTCTTCATCTTTTCCCAAGAATCAATCTTCTTTTTGCCTTGCCTAATCCTTATGAGTTTAGTTTGTTGCCACCAAGCTGCTGCCCTTCTATGAAATCAAGTTACAGCAAATGAGACTAGTTTATTATCAGAAACTTCTTTATATTAAAAAACTTCTTCAATTAATCCAATCCAATAATTTTTCTGGTTGACCACTTTCTTGGAACTCAGGAATGCCAATTCTCAACCCATATTCCCATCTTCTATCATCAATAGACTCGTTTCTATGTCGACACTCACAGAAAGGGTTATCAAAGTTTTCACTTAATTTGTCTTCACATTCTAGAGTATGATGGCGTTCGGCAAGTAATTCTATCAACTGTGCCATTTGTTCAGCTAACATATCAATCCTGACTGTCGTGCTAGTTAGAGCTTCATCTTTAAGGATATTATCATGATCGTAAGTTGTAGCACGAGGGGCATCACGGGGTTTTCTTGAAAGCATTTTTCAAATTTGGTTTAAAAAAAAAAGGTTTGGGGCTAAACTAAAAATTAAATAAAAGTTTAGGCCATAATTATAATTAAGCAAAAGTTAGGCTTCTGATGACGGTGGCCGGAAATCGAGCAAGGATGGGTGGATTTGAAAGATTTTGGGTTGGTGAGTATGATGGTGGTGGTGGTTTGTCCAAAAAAGTGGTGTTTTTGCCGAAATTTGGAGATAAAGGCGGTGGGTTTGTGTTTGTTTTGATTTCCGGCTATCGGTTCGTCAATCGACAGTGGTGACCAGCTGGGACGATTGTGCTGGTGAAGAGGAATGGATTGATGGTGGTTGTGCTGGCCAAGACACGGTGGAATCCGATGATCACGGCAGTAGAAATTGTGGCTGTTTTGGCTATTTTTCGGTATTCTGTGGCCGATCGACGATGGTCGATTCTTGGTGATGGCCGGCTTGTTTTGACTCGAATGGTGGTGATTACAACTGAATTGGTGTCAGAAAATCAGTGACAGCAGCCTTGGACGGTGGCCGACGCAGAGTTACTGATTTTTTTGGGAAACTAAATGGGTTTGGGAAAAAAAAAGGATAGGTGTTGGGAACACCGAGAACTAGGCTTTCGATTCTAATACCAAGCTGATGTAGCGGAAGTTAGAGTTCAAAATATTCCGTTGATTCGAGAGAATACCAAAATAAAAGAACAAACCAAATTCACGTTGATTCAAAGAATGCCACGAATTTAGGGGTTAAAACTTGTTGATTCCGTAGAACATCGAGAATTAACTAGAATCAAATACTCACACAAAGATTCGAAAGCTGAAAATATTATTGAGCTCAAAAATCTACCTTCAAGGGCTACAAGGGAGGCTATTTATATTAATAATAATTATCCTAAATCATGTATTAAAAGGAGAACAAAAATTCTAAATTAGAAAGGAAAATAATGTCCTAAACCTTGGTTAATAGGGAAACTAATCCTAGTATAATTTGGACTCCTAATCTGCATCAGAATAAAAAGTTTCCAGATAATGAAACGTGATTGAGAATTTTCCTCAGTTGTTGTATTGCAAAGATAATTAGTGCCATGTTGTCATAATCAAATATTCAATACACAGACATTTTCTCGACAAGTGAGCCAATAATAATTCTATAATGTGATCTGAAATAACTCAATGCATACTTTGAAAATTGACACCAATAACAACATAAAAGATAATAGTTGTGAACAAGATGTTAATAACAATTATATTAACTATGTTCGCTAGAGAAATGAAAAAAAGTCCTTCATCAGCAACTGGACACGCAAAGGCATTCGCAAAAAAGGCTCGAAACATGTTTTTTTCCTGGCATTAAGAGTACGAACTGACGGCAATTTTAAATCGATTTGATGATATAGAAATAAAATAAATTTTATCAATTTTCAAGCCAAACCTACCATTTCATTTTTTGATTAATTATCCATTTCTAATTAACCTCGTAGTACAAGCGTAAGAATTTTCTTAGAAATTGAAAATAAAAAAAGATGCCTGACTTTGATGTTTCGTATCTAGTTCAACTCTCGACTAGCATGCGTAATGAATAACCTAGCAGGTTAGTAGGATGACGAGCTCACCATTCCTTTTTTAACTCACTGTCATATTCAAAATTTAGTATGAAGTACGTCATTTCGAAGTTTTTCTTTTCTTCAAGAACCAAAATCAACGCCATTTTGAAGTTGATGTACTAATTTTAATATCTAGGTGCTGAATTACAAACTCCAGTCGATTTATAGATTTTATGGTCCTATTATGGTCTCTGTATTCCATTTAAAAAGTAAAACTCCGACACTTCGGTCTCATTTTATCATTATTTTTCCCCATATAATAGTGTAATTATTTGTCTTGGAATAAAATGTCCACTCTTCGCAAGGCAAGGAAATTTATTTAAAATTTTTATAAACTTGAGCATGAGAAATTAAAAAAAAAAAAAGAGAAACAACAATAATTTGAATGATAATTTAAGATGATATGAGAATGTGGTATATTATCTAAAGCAAGGCTAGGAGAACACTTTAGGCTCACGTCACTATTATGATTAACGATCAAGTTAAGATTCTGATGTTCCTTAGCAGCTTCATCACGCACGTCTCGCAGTTTATCTAATATTTCAAACTGTAGAAGTTAAATCACTCTTCACTGCTTAAAAATACTATTTTCTTTACGACTTACTTTCTATCTCAGATGAATTATTAGAGACGGTGATGACATTACTATTAGTCAAGTAATTTTGTTTTCATTTTATTATCAGTTCTTTTCCTTTTTACACTGATAACAATCACATGTTTATGGTAAGTAGGATTTAATAAAAGTTTAGTCATAATGTCAATTTTTGCCCTAACTTAAAAAAAAAAAAAAAAAGACGTGCAATTTCGTATGCACTCCACAAATTTTTTTTCTTTTTTTTTTTGGAAATGGATTGTAATTTGTAATGACTGAGTGTTCCACGCATCACGCCGTTCACATATAGTTTCTACTTTTGTAATTTAATCCTTTGTTACAGAAGAATAACTGTAATAACAAATCGGTACGCCATGCATAAAGAATAAGTATAGAAGTTAAATCACTCTTCACTGCTTAAAAATATTATTTTCTTTACGACTTACTTTCTATCTCAGATGAATTACTAGAGACAGTGATGACATTACTATTAGTCAAGTAATTTTTTTTCATTTTATTATCAGTTCTTTTCTTTTTTACAGTTGAATTACTAACTATACAACCCATTTTAAAATATGTTCTATTTCTTAAATAAAAATTAATGCAAATCTTAAACAAATTCAAAACAATAATAAATAAACCAATCAATATGTAAAGAGATAAGGGAAGAGAGATTCGAACACAAAGATTTTTACGTGGTTCGGCCAACCCTACCTACGTCCACGCCTCCAAGCTTACTAGGCTTGAGGATTCCACTATCCAAACCTCCAAGCCTTCAACAACTTTTACAATTGACTTCACAGGTGTCAATCAATCTTTACAACTAGAGGTTATCCCAAATCTCATAACCAAGTGTTTCCCACACATACAATCACTCAACAATAAAGATTATAAAAGAAGTTTCTTCACACAATGTATATGTTTACAAATGAAAGCTCAAAGTGTGATTCAATGCAACAATAACAACTTTAAAGCTCAATAAAGATTGTATACTCAGTAGTAAACTCAATGATAATTGTTGGATCTTATCTTGTTTGAATTTGATTGAGCCATTTTATAGTTGGAGCTGAAAACTAGCTATTGTTGACTTTCTGCACATAATCGGATCGCCGTTAGCCTTTATCGAATCATCATTTTGACTTGAGCAGGTTACCGTTGGGACAAAATTCAGATTGTTAGATCACCATTTTCCAAAAGTCGGTGTGTCGTTAGTGTCCAGAAGTCAAATTTCAAATATGCTCGATGTCAGTTAACCGTTTTCTTATAAACGGTTCACCGTTTTCATCCATAGTCTTAACCCCAAATCTCGCAATTTAATGCTTTGTTACAAAAGAATAACTGTAATAGCAAATCAGTACCGTATCCATAAAAAAAAGTATTTGTTAGCCAATTCATCAATGTACATGTGCAGGCTACAACTGTTGGTTTACGATTTTGAGTAAGTTACATTTTTTCCTTTTTTTTTCCATTCATGAGAGCCCATGTTATCACTATTGTTGATTGTTGCAATTTAAGTTATTGAATCTAATCCATCCGCATATATAAACAATTACTATCACACAAACATCACATATAATTCAAGAAAATTTTGTAAGGAAGGAATGGCCTAAACAAAAGTTCTCTCATGTGCATTTTTCCTCATTCTTTTGCTATGCATGTGTAAGTTATTCTGTTTAGATCGATTCTTTCATTCTTCTTTTTTATGAAATGCATTTTTCTCCGTCCAAGCCAGTTCAAGAGAGGTTAAGATATTATTCATTTTTTTTTGCATTAAAAATATACCTGTTGACAATGCTTATGTATTTCACAGTTCTGTTGACTCTTAATGAATTACTAATGCATGTAATATGAGTTTCATTCAGATTGCAATGAAGTGAGGGCATCTAAATGCCGCAAAAACTATCCTAACCTTGGAAAGTGTCTCCTAGGCATGGATGATAAACCTAACACTATAATGCTGGAAATTGTTTAACACCTAATGTAAGGGAGTCAAATGCCAATTGCTTGGCCATCATTACCAATGTCATTGTCTGTGTTGATGATCGCGTTAATCGCCTGCGGGTGTATTATAAATAAATTGCATAATATAACAAGAATAACAAGGTTCAAGATAATGAAATGCGATTGAGAATTTTCCTCAATCATTGTACTGCAAAGATAATTAGTGTCGTATTGTGGTAACCAAATATTCAATACATAGACGTTTTGTCGACAAGTGAGCCAATAATTATTCCACAATGTGATTTGAAATAACCCTGTGTGCACTTTGAAAATTGACATCAATAGCTAAGAAGAACGTAAAAGACAATAGTTATCAACATGACCTTAATAACAATTATATTAATTATGTTTTGTAGAGAAAAGATTGAAAAGTCTTTCATAAGCAAGTGTACATGCAAAGGCATATGTAAAAAATACTTGAAGCATGTTTTTATCCTGGCATTAAGAGTACATGCTGACAACATTCTTGAAGTAATTTGATGATCTAGAAATAAAAATAATTAAATATGGATTAATTATCCATTTTTAATTAACCTCGTACTACAAGTGCTAGTATTTTCTTTGAATTTAAAAATCAGAAAAGATGCAAAACTTTGATGTTGTGTTAATGGTTGCATCTAACTCAACTCTCAACTAGCATGCATAAGGATTAATTTGGTGGGTCAATTGGATGACTAACCTGCCATTCATTTTTCATCTTACACCTTCATATTCAAAATTCGTATGAAGTACCACATTTCAAAGCTTTTTTTTTTTTCTTTAAGAAACAAAATCATCGCCTTTTCGAAGATGATGAGCTTATATTTTTCCTAATATGAATGTTTAGGCACTGAATTATTAACTCCAATCAATTTACAGATTTTAAGGTCCTATTATGATCTTTGTATTCCCTTCGAAATGTCAACTTGCACTCTTCAGTCTCATTTCATCATTATTTTTTTCTCAAATAATAGTGAAATTATTTATCTCGGAAAAAATGTTGACTCTTCGCAAAGTAAGGAAATTGGGTTAAACATTCTTGAAGCTTGAGCAAGAGAAATTTGTGAAAAAAAAAAGAAACAACACTAATTTGGACAGTAATTTCAAACGATATGAGAATGTGCTTTATTATCTAAAGTAAGGCTAGGAGAAAATTTTAAGTCCACATCACTATTGTGATTAATGACACTACAAGAAAATTTATTTTTTGTTATTATTGAATATAGTCAAAACAAGTGAAATACCGTTGCAAATATGTTTTTTCAATAGCTGAAAGTAGTCGCTGGCCGTTGATAATACTTTGGATAGCAATACTTTTTTCAAACCGATCGCCATAAATATGTTTTTTCTTAGGGACATTAGCCATAGAAAAATGATAAATGGATATCAGAAATAATATGGACACCCAACTAATGAATAATTTTTATGATCACTTTGAGCCATCGAAAATAGTATTTTCAATTGGCTCCTGCAGTAGCTTTTGTAATAACAATTTCGATTAAATATGACCATTGGAAATACATTAATTTTGAGGGGTAAAAACAACCAAACAAACTAAACTATAGTTGGAAAATCTTGTTGTTCTAATTGATTTTGCAATAAAAAATGCTACATATTAGTCGAAATAAGTAATATTTGCAATTGAATTGTTCCATTATAAATAACGTATTCGTAGTCAGAAAAGTAATATTTTTTATGATATATCTTTGTTGGAAATTCTCTACTTTTAACAAGGATGGACAATTGAAAATAACTATGCAGTTAAAATTTATTTTATTAATTGCCATTAGCAATTGGAACAACAATTGTTTCAACTGTCTAATACAATTTTTAAGAACATATCACTATTGAAAATAGATTTTATTCAACCAACATTATTATAAAATGAATGGATTTTCTTAAATAATTGAATCAAAATTGTCAGCATTCATATTGTACAAGAACATTTCATAATAAAAATTAAAGCATTATTATATTATTTTCAAATGTCATAAATCATATAAATATGAAATATCGTCAAAACCATCTGCATTAGCATCAACATTGTGTTCTGAATCACCATAACCGTCATCATCTAAATTTGCATCACCATTGTCCTCTAAATTAGTGCCACCATTGTCATCTGAATCAGTACAACCACCATTATCAGAATTTACACCACCACTGTTTTCAGAATTTGTAGCACCATCGTCGTTTGCCTTCAATTTTCTAGTTGGATCCTATAAAGAAAAATTAAATGAATGTTTAAAATAATTAAGTGATAGTGAATTATGTAAATTAAAAAAAATAATTGAGATTAAAAAGAACATTATACCATTGTAGAGGAATCCACAACAGGTTGAGAATGAGAATGCTTTGCCTCTAAGCAGTTACTTTAAGTGTTGCCAAAAGACTTGTCACTCTAACCATTAATACACTTAATATGCATAAACTTTATAAATTAAATTAAAAAGACAAAAAAAATTGGAGATTCTTGCTAGAAGAATTATGAGTGTAATATGAAACATAGTTATTAATTTCTAAAACCAAAAATCCCGTGAATGTAAAATTTTGATAAATTAAAAAAGAAAAGGAGAAAAAGTCAGACTTTTGAATACATTTTTTGCCATAAATTTATTATTATTATTATTATTATTTGTGAGAGACGATTTTTTAAACATGAAGAATGCATAAGAAATTGATAAAAATTGACTTACAAGTTGAAGACATGATGGTGAGATCTCCTTAGTTCCTTGGTCTTTGTTATTGAGGGATTAAGTGGCTCTTAAAGAAACGAAGGAAGTGGTAAGGGAGCGGTAGCAGTAAGGAGCAAGAGAGGATGAGATAAAAGCCAAGGTTTTTTAATTTATTATTTATATTACTTTGAAAATTTACAGCGCGGGTCGGGGTTTGGTGCTTTTTTATTTTCTAAAATTTTCAAAATCCCTCTTGCTAAGATAAAAATTTAAATAGTATTTATAAACTAAATTTACCATTAAAAGCTACATTTTAAATTATTATATAATAGCGAGTTAGTTACATTACTATAATGTGACATGATATTTGTAGCAAATGTGGTCAGTGATTTTTATTGTATATAGTTTGTAATTTATTAATTAATTTAAATTAATAGTTGAATTAGCATAATAACTGGTCACATTAGGTTGTATATAGATATAAAATATCCAACATGCACCAGCTGAGGATGCATAAGAAATTCTACCAAGTGTTGTAGTAGATGCTATAGCAATAGGACTAGAATTGAAAAACAGTCAATACCATTAAGTGAGTTTAAATACTTAACTACCCTTTTGCCATTGAATATATCTTTGTGTTTGACTTTAGATTCTCTGTATTGTATTATGTTTATTGCATTGTTAATTTCATTAGATCATTCATCTCATTATTTATTTTACTTTATTTAGTTTAGTAGAATTGCACTGTTAAGCTTGTTGTAACAATTCCTATAACATCAATCCATGTGGAGACAATCTTGAATACTTATCATTATATTACTTGTTGTGTACACTTGCACATTGACACCTATAGCAATATGCATCAACAATTTCCTTTATCAATAAAATTCGTACATTTTCACATCGTCATTAATAGAATTCATTTTATTTTCAGAGCATCAAATCGTTTTAAGAATGCCGTCAACATGCACTCTCAACGCTAGGTTAAAAACATGCTTCGAGTATTTTTTGCAACTACCTTTGCATGTACAATTGCTTATGAAGGACTTTTCATTTGATTCTCTAGCGAACATAATTAATATAATTGTTATTAACGTCTTGTTGATAACTATTGTCTTCCATGTTGTTATTAGCTATTGGCGTCAATTTTCAAAGTGCACATCTTGTCATTTAAAATCACATTGTCGAGTTATTATTGGCTCAATTATTGACAAAACATCTATGTATTAAATATTTGGCTCTCGTAAACTGGCACTGATTACCTTTGCAATACAACAACTGAGGAAAATTCTCAATCGCATTGCATTATCTTGAAACCTTTTATTCTCACTATATTATACACTTTATTTATCATACAACGGCAAGCGCTATACATGAGCATCAACATAGACAATGACATTGTTAGATGTTGATCTGTATTGCTATAGTACACAACAAGTAATATAATTATGAGTATTTAAGATCGTCTCCACAAGGATTGATGTTATAGGACGTGCTACAGTAATCTTAGCAGTGAAATTGCAATCTAATTAAAATAAAGTAATTGATGAAATTGATGACCTAATGAAATTAAAAATGCAATAAATAGGATGTAATAAGGAAAATCTAAAGTCAAACATAAAGATATACTCAATGGTAAAGGGATAGTTAAGTGCTTAAACTCACTTAGTGGTATTGACTTTTTTTTTTAAATTATAGAACTGTTGCTACAGTATCTATATACAGTACTGTGCATAATCTCTCATGCATCCTCAGCTGTCGCATGTTCGATAACTTATATCTATATGCAACCTAACATGACCAGTTGTTATGCTAACATTAGATACAACATTATGAATTTTAGATCCAAATTGCCCTACAAGGTAAATCCCTATGTCTAGTTCTTCACTAATCTTAGATTAAGTATGGCCCTATTCAAATCAAGATTAACCCAACTTAGGAAACTCAGTCTAAAACCATGTATTGTATTGATTTGTTCCACTAAGTCAGACATTTTTTAGCTCCTCTTTAGCTAGTATCTACTAAATGGGTGGTCAACCAAAATAGAGATTTGCAATAAGTAAAATTAAAATAAAATGCTACAACAGATTCTGAGCAACACACACATATAAGTCAATTAACCATTAAGCTTGTTTAACACCCAACTACATAAAAGTTTAGTTCATGATGGGCAATAAAACAATAGCAACACATGATTTTGCCATTAAATACATTCCTAGAGAGAGATGAGAACAAGTAAATAAAGAGTAGAAATCAAGATCCGCTTAATTCAAGATGTCCTTCTCTTAGGTTTTGCGATCTCTCCTCCTTTTTTGTTTCACTTGTTCTTTTTTTATATTTTGGAATTAGGGCAACCAAAAGCATACGGCCATCTGTCTCTCTTTGGCAACCTAGGATCGCATATCTTTTTATGCCACCTGTCATTGTTTTGTCTGCACGTGATAGTGACAGCTCAGTAACAGCTACAACATGCTCTGTTGGTTAACACATGGGCAGTCTTTTCTGTATTTGCTCCTGGATTGCTGCAGCAATTGCTATAACATCTTCTCCGATTCAGCTTGTTTTAGTTTACTTGCAGACAAGTTCTTTGTCATTTCTGCAGGTTTGCTGCTGCTGCAACATCCATTCATAAAATTTGAGCTTTTTGGTCACTTACAATCATACACATAATCAGAGTACAAGGTGATCTAAAGCATAATCAATTTATTAAAATGAAACTTAAATAGATGCTCATGCAAAATGTGACTAAAAATACAATAAAAACATATAATTTATTCTCTAAGGAATTTTAGTTTAAGTCTAGAAATGTCAAGATAACTCTCATTTCATAGAGTTATCAAAAATGATGTTTCTAAATAATAAAGTTTTATTAAATAGGTCTGGAATAACAAAACTAAGGTTTTGGGTCCTTTTATGTAAGAACTGTAAATATTGTGAATTTAACAAAATAGAAAAAGCCAAAATATTGTTTTATATTAAAGTTCTTGTAAACAAAATAAGAAAAGCAAAACAAATGGTATTTAAATATGATATCTATGGACAAAGAAATAGGAAAAATAGGACAATATCTTAAAACTAAAAAATGAACAAGAACGATGCATTATTTCCAGCTTAAAATGTTTCTAATTTAGGTCATCTTGTCGCAAGCTTCAAAACAGTATACTATACGCCTAAAACGGACACTTGTAGCCCAAGTCATGACCTCCGATAAGTACCTTGCTCGCTCCACGCAACTATCCTACATCAGTTTCCCTCACTTGGAAAAGAACTTGCCCTCAAGTTAGGCTCAAACAACTCCTTATCATTGGGATGATATGCAAATAGATCAGCCATGTTGAAAGTGTGGGAGATATTCCAATTTCTGGCACCTCGAGTACATAAGCGTTATCATTAATCTTTCTTGCCCCTCGAAATGGACTATGTTTTTGTTTCTCCAACTTTGCATGAATCCTAGAAAAATAACCATGCCGCTAATTGTTGAGTGTTGAAAAATAAATATTTATATAAAATAGAATTGTCATTTTGTGTTCTAAGTCCCACTAACATTTCTATTTTTATTTATTTATGTTATTTAAACTTTAATTGTATGTCTTGTTATAATTTAAGTGTTTTATGTATTTTACATGTATTTTATCTATTTCATAACTAACGAGAGGTCGGACGGCAAAACGGATAGCATTTTCTAGCTCAGAATAGCTGAAAACCTTATGGAAGGACATGAAGGCCAGTACTGTATATGTGAACAGTACCGTACATGTGAACATGCCTAATTCTAGAATTTTGGTGGGGCCCACATGACGCGGCTTTGACCGGATGACGTGGCATCATCCTATTCGACCCGAAAAATACTGATGCGGCTTTGACCGGCCGGTGTGGCGTTGACTGATAATGTGGCGATATATTATTAGACCAAAAAGTTGACTTTTGTGTTGACTGACGACGTGGTTGTATATTAGTGGACCGAAAAACGTGTGTACGATACATGCACAAACACGGAATGAATGATATGTTCAATCCAATCAAAGCTTGCCACGTGGCGCTATCCTGAGCGTCCAAATTGATTTTATCTTATGGCCATGATTTACTCAATGTATTTATAAATAGGGGGCTCCCCCCTTAATTTGACATCCATGAATTTATTTTTGAGCTCTCATTTCTGTAACTCCCTCTCTATACTGTATTTTCTACGTATTTTAATAAAATTCTTATTTTACCCTTAGTTCAAAAATGAGTAGCTAATTTATTTTCAAGTTTGGGTTGAAGGTGAAGCCTCAACATGATTCATTGGCTTAATTTGGTAAGTTTACTTTCTTTTTGCTCTGATTTATTTAAGTTGTTTTGACTTGTTGTTGACAGATAATAATAATCTTATCTAGATTTTGCTCTAGTATACCGGCTCGCTAGTACAAGATTATTGTTGTTTGGCACGATGAGCACTTTACACTTTATTAATTAGAGAAAAACCTCCCTTCTAGTATTAGTGGTCCATCTTGACTCAGTGTTGACAGATAATAATTCAGAGTTATTTAGTGGATAGTCTTGCCACATTGTCAACAGTAGAATTATTCTCACCTGGCACAGTGTGTACTTGATACCCATTTAACATAAGATTATTTCACCTGGCACAATGAGCACTTGATACCCTATTTATTAGAGATATACCTATGAGGAGTAGAAATACTCCCTTATAAATTATTTGGAATTTAAAATTGAATATTAAGCCAATGGTGAAATGTTGAGTATGAATCCAAAGACTCAAGCACTTATTTTATATTGTTTCATCTTTAATTTGTTCAAGCTATCTTTTTAATTTAAATCCTGTCCAAAAAATCACATCCTGCCAATCCACATACAAACTCAGAAGATTAACCCTACACACGATTAAATCTACCTCTTCGTGGGATCGACACTCGTCATTATAAATCTATATTGGAATAGATTCGTGCGCTTGTGAGTACAACAAAAGAGAAGAAGGAGAAAATGTAAGTTAATGAAAAGCCAGTAGTCAATTAATTTTTTAATTAGTTTGCAGATTAGAGTGAGGAAATGACGTCGGTAATTTTTTAATTTGTAATGTTGAATTCCTAGTTGACTTTAAGTGCAATCTTAAGGACTTCTTGTTATGGTACACATCAGAACCAACTCTTTTTTCTTTTATATTTTTTAACTTTTTCTCTATTTAAATTCATTTCCAAAAAATAAAAAAGAAAAGCTAGAATAAAATCTCTAATAGGGTACAATCCAGAGGAAAAAAAGTTTGATCTAGTTGGATGGTCCTGATGAGATGGCTTCGTCTCTTTCTCATCACACTCATACTCCCCTCTTTTCAGACCCTGGTAATCAATTAATTTAATTTACATTTATTTTTTAATTTGAAACAAGAATTTTAGTTTTTAAAATATAGGTTGTAATTGAGCAGTTGCGAATCGTTAATTGGGGATTGCTTGCTCATGTCATTAGATTCGTTTTTCATTTAGCTTTTTGTATTTTGAACTTGCTTTGTGTTTGGTTGCTTAGAAATTTTATGAAGATGAAAAATTATATTCTTTAAGAATCTTGAATCTATGTGGAAATGGAGATTTTTTGGAGGCAATTTTAAATTAATGCACTAATTTGTTAGATCACGTTTATAATTTGTTTTCTTAATTTGTTATAAGTAACTGATATATATTTTTTTTGAGTTATTGGTTGAAGCTTTGTTGAGTTGCAACATTTTTTTCCACTATCTTTTTTCTTATATTTCAGATGGAAAGCCCATAATTCAGTGATTCCTATCCATATTGTGACCAATGCTTCTCCACTTCCTGCTGAATTCTTGGAACCGTCATCTGAGAGGCAATTGGTCATTGGTTTTGACTATGACGAAGTTGACCTTTATCGCCATGGAAATCTTTGTATGATGCAGGTATAATGTTGATCCATCTACTATTTGTGCTAAATGAAATACATTTTTATGTTTGTTTGTGTTTTAATAGGAATGAACCACCCATCTACTATATGTATGTGAATTTGATTTATGAGAAAACTTATAAACATAAGCTTTGTGCTTTTTGGAAACTAGCATTTCTATATGCTGTATACCCGGTTGACGCCACTTAAGGTGGGGAGACAATTGGGAAAGCTTGTAAGCCTACACTTGAGTCTAGTTACATCACAATAAGTTATTCACGATTGCATCATGGCATATATGATATGCTTGACAATACGTTATTTTTGTTTTTAAATTTATTTGTTTGTTTTCGTAGGCATTATATTTTCAATTTGGCATTAAGTTGCACTTGCACAATGTTGTGGATGCCCAGGTAAATATCCTTCATAACCTACTGAAAACGATTACAGGATTGTGTGCCCTTTTAGTACTTTTTCAAAATAAATAAAAGGTGTCCTATTTTGATTTTGTTTGGAGATATTAGCAATGGAAAACAAATGAAACTTTGATCATGTCAAAGTTTTTGTTTTGTTTTTACCTAAATGCTTAACTTACCTTCATTTATGGATGGGTCAGGATTGAATCTCTTGCACATATTATTGGCTATGCCTGTTAAACTATCATTGCTTTATCTATTATCGGTTGGAGAAATCTTGTATATGTAGAAGGAAAAACCAAAAACATATCCCACTTGTATAAAGAAATTTTGCATTGTCAGTCTGTAATTTACTTTCGAAAATGATTTATGGAGTTATTTTGGAAACTTGATAAACTACAATTAGACTGATGATGGGGAAAATTTACTTTCAAAATCACAGTAGTTGTATTCTTGTTACCATTGCCTTCTCACTTATTGCTTTTTCTTGAATGTTAGTTTCTTATATAACAAAATTACAGCTGATAAGATAGGGAAATCTTTTGGCTTCGTGAATTCTGGTCATGTTAGTCTCAATAAAGTTGAAAATGCGCTTAAAATGCATATAGCGAGGCACAAGCAATTTATGAATGGATGAACTATGTCCGAATGCTCATATAAGGTGAGGACTGTTTATTAAATACTTCGGTTAGTTTAGGTCTGTTTTGAGTTTTAATGTTCATTTACTTGGCTATGTTAGGTTGGTTTCATAGCGAATTTTGATATGTCAATCTAAGGTATAATCGTTTTGGGTTGAGCTTGTAATTATGCTAGATTAGATTGGTTTGGTTTTGGTGCTTTGTTGATAGAACACTGCCTTTTTAGAAATTTTGAATGTAATGGCAATACGAGACTACATTTAGTTTAATTGAACACTGTATGTAGTTTAATTACTAGAAGTGTGAATAAGTGGCATTTGGTTTGGTTTATTTGTTGTTCTCCAGAATGGCACTTGCATTTGGTTCTGTTGCATATGTTTTACTTGCATTTGATGGCAGTATCAAACTATGTTTGGTTTTGTGTCATTTGATGGCGGTTTAGTTTGTTCTTGTGCCAATGTTAACTCCAGGTGCTTGAATTAGTTGGTGTTGCTGGTTTATTCAGACGGTTGACTCAGGCGCAGTTGTTGGTTTTAAGTGGTATTGTTAGTTGATTCAGATAGCTAACTCAAGATTGTTTATTTAAGAATTGTAATTGTAATGTTAGGTACCAAATTAAGAATTAATGAAGTATTCATTTGACTATAATTGTTGTTATTTTATTTCATAGCTGAATTATACTCTATGAAACTTGTGAATGGGTTTAAGAATTATTATTATTATTATTATTATTATTATATATATATGTTTTTCCAGTCAGGGATCCCTGACTTAATAAAGTCAAGGATCAGCTAAAAGATAAAAAAAATACAGATTTCAATGCACTATTTTTTTGTCTTTTAGTTGATCCCTAACTTTAATAAAGTTAAGGATTCCTGACTAGAAAACTATTATATATATATATATATATATATAAGAATATATTTCAATTCTCGCGTAAAAAATAATATAAACAAAATTGGCGCCAATTTTACTAATTCCCGCCAAATGATTAAAATATACTTTATTTACCACCAAAATTTCACATATTAAAATTTCAGTTATGCCTACCAAATTTAATAAAAATAATTTTAAGGAATTAGTATTAAATTAAAATAATTAAATAATTTATTATTCCAATTAAATATGTCATGTTCATATGACAGATAATAGTCATGAATGGGAAGTGTTTATGACAGATAGCAATCATGTGTGAAAATTTTTCATCGAAGTACCAATGACAGAATCGTGATAAATAATATATCAAGCATAACATAACACATAAAAACAGTCATATTATTTTCTTAACACCAGAATCAATGACGATCGTTCAATTGTCATGCCATAGGGCAGATGACGGGTAATAACCGTCATAAAGGCCTTTTTTCTGGTAGTGAATGCTTCTCACGCGCATGTGTAAGGAAATTAATAATAATTCTTCAATTGTTTCCAATTCTTCATCTTTTATGCACATTTGTTTCTAATCTTCAATTCTTTCCCTGTTCAATAAAATAATATGATTACTTAAAGTAATAAATAAAAATAAATTGCAAATGTATAATAAAGGGTAAAATATGTATATAGATTATGCCCATCATTTAGTCATCATATATGCTCAGTTCCTTGAAGTATGCATCTTCTTGCTAATTTCATCTTTTAATCAAATGCATTCTCACATATATGTGCTTTGTTATATCATGGTGCACTTGACTTTTGCTCAAATATATTGCACTTTGACTATCACAAAACACATAAACATTGCTTAGTTCTCTAACCAACTCTTTAATAATTCAGCCAGATTGACTTCTTAAATGCTTCTGTGAGAACAACATACTTAGCTTCTAAAGCAACTACAGATTGCAGAGTAGTCTTCCAATTTGCTGTATTACTATTCACCCTGAACAGGTACCCTATCATTGACCTTTTTCTATCTTGGTCACTAGCACACTCTGAATCACACATATCCCTCAATGTTGATTGTAGAATCTTTTATTTTTCTGTAGGTTCCACAAGGGTTCCTTAGCAATCATTTTAATAAGCTTCTTAGTGTTCTTTTCCTGCGATGAACATAAACCTGCCCACCACACAGACTGGCTGCACTATGTCAGGTCTTGTTTATATTATAACATACATTAAGCTTTCCACTTCAATTAAGTAAGTAATTTCAGTCATGACTTCCTTTCCAGCAACTTCCTTAGGCAACTGTTCATCAACCGGAAGTCCATAGTGAGGTGTGTTTGCACTACTTTAGACCTTTCCGTGCCAAACCTCTCAAGAACCTTGTTTATGTATCTCTACTGAGTTAAAAAGATGCACCGCTCTGTTCCGTTTCTAATAATTTGCATTCGAAGTATTTTCTTAGCAGCCCTATGGAACACCCCACTTTTATAAACAAAATAAAGCGATTTATTTTAAAATATTTAAAATCTTATTACTTTTTAAATAAAATACAGATTTCTTAAAAAGTTTACATAACAAGCAGAAACTTCATTACAAAATATAAGAGACATGTAAAGATTCCTTAGTATATGTTTCAAACTTTGTTTTTCGTAAATGAACTTAAAATACTTATTTTAATATACAAACATTACTATTCACCCTGAACAGGTACCCTATCATTGACCTTTTTCTATCTTGGTCACTAGCACACTCTGAATCACACATATCCCTCAATGTTGATTGTAGAATCTTTTATTTTTCTGTAGGTTCCACAAGGGTTCCTTAGCAATCATTTTAATAAGCTTCTTAGTGTTCTTTTCCTGCGATGAACATAAACCTGCCCACCACACAGACTGGCTGCACTATGTCAGGTCTTGTTTATATTATAACATACATTAAGCTTTCCACTTCAATTAAGTAAGTAATTTCAGTCATGACTTCCTTTCCAGCAACTTCCTTAGGCAACTGTTCATCAACCGGAAGTCCATAGTGAGGTGTGTTTGCACTACTTTAGACCTTTCCGTGCCAAACCTCTCAAGAACCTTGTTTATGTATCTCTACTGAGTTAAAAAGATGCACCGCTCTGTTCCGTTTCTAATAATTTGCATTCGAAGTATTTTCTTAGCAGCCCTATGGAACACCCCACTTTTATAAACAAAATAAAGCGATTTATTTTAAAATATTTAAAATCTTATTACTTTTTAAATAAAATACAGATTTCTTAAAAGTTTACATAACAAGCAGAAACTTCATTACAAAATATAAGAGACATGTAAAGATTCCTTAGTATATGTTTCAAACTTTGTTTTTCGTAAATGAACTTAAAATACTTATTTTAATATACAAACATTACTATTCACCCTGAACAGGTACCCTATCATTGACCTTTTTCTATCTTGGTCACTAGCACACTCTGAATCACACATATCCCTCAATGTTGATTGTAGAATCTTTTATTTTTCTGTAGGTTCCACAAGGGTTCCTTAGCAATCATTTTAATAAGCTTCTTAGTGTTCTTTTCCTGCGATGAACATAAACCTGCCCACCACACAGACTGGCTGCACTATGTCAGGTCTTGTTTATATTATAACATACATTAAGCTTTCCACTTCAATTAAGTAAGTAATTTCAGTCATGACTTCCTTTCCAGCAACTTCCTTAGGCAACTGTTCATCAACCGGAAGTCCATAGTGAGGTGTGTTTGCACTACTTTAGACCTTTCCGTGCCAAACCTCTCAAGAACCTTGTTTATGTATCTCTACTGAGTTAAAAAGATGCACCGCTCTGTTCCGTTTCTAATAATTTGCATTCGAAGTATTTTCTTAGCAGCCCTATGGAACACCCCACTTTTATAAACAAAATAAAGCGATTTATTTTAAAATATTTAAAATCTTATTACTTTTTAAATAAAATACAGATTTCTTAAAAAGTTTACATAACAAGCAGAAACTTCATTACAAAATATAAGAGACATGTAAAGATTCCTTAGTATATGTTTCAAACTTTGTTTTTCGTAAATGAACTTAAAATACTTATTTTAATATACAAACATTGCTAAGCCCATCATAATCCCCTAGTTTTATATGCCCATATGCACTTTGTCTCGATTGAAACTTGGCGCCAACTTGACCTACTCATCATTACTTGCATTGTAACGATTTTTTTTTTTTTTTTGGGTTAGGCAAGGCCCCCTACCTGAAGATTATTGAACTAAAATAAAAAATACATATGGAGGGGGACGTAGACCAAAATCTGCAAGTAAATGAATAAAAACAATCAACAAGTGAAAACTAGAATAAATGATAAGCAAAAAATAAGTAACTAGTGTAAACGACCAGAAAATCGCTTGCGATACTTACGACCAGTGACTAATTTGAAACCTTTTCTAGAGCTAAAGGAAGGCAAGCCAACAACACTGAAGTCCGGGTCAAGATCACACCCCCCTATACTCTCAGGCTCAGATGCAAAATATTCATCAGCTACTGGATTGTCATCGGAGCTAAACTCCTCATCGGATTGAAATGGAATGTTTGTTTGGTGGGGATTAAAACCCACAACCAAGGAGCGAATATTATCTACTGTAGACTAGAAGAAAGCAGTGCCTGGAGAAACCCTCAACCGTCCATCCTCCTCCTCATCATCAAAATTGGGAATATCGGTTCTGTGAGAATTAAAAGCCACATGCGATGGATCATCTATCGGCACCGATCGACTAATGAGACCACTCGAACTGGCACCAACCGCAACCGAGGGACTATCTAGAGGCCCCGAACCCGAAGGCTGAATCTGCTCACTCATCGAGACTCTCAAATGTGAATCATCATGAACAGCAGCAGGAGGTACCGTATCTGGGGGAACCAAGCCGGATCCCAAACTCTGACCCTGTTCCGTAAGGGGCTGCAAAATAGGCACTGGAGGCCGTTGATCAGCAACAACAACATATTGGGGAGCACGAGTCTCCTGGGACTAAGCAGCGGGCTCCGAAGCTGGTAACTTGCCCGTATCTCGGGATGTGGTGCCCTTGGCCTCACTAGCGGGTTGTACAGGCTTACGAAGCCCAGGGTTAGCAATGTAACAAGAGTCCGCAGAATGACCAAGATGCCTACACGAGGCGCAGTATGCAGGGACCCACTTAAAAACTACATCCTGCCAAAATCCAGAATCCCTCTCACCAATCCAGATACGAGGCAGCAGAGGCTTCGAAATATCATACTCGACAAGCACCCGAGCTACTAAGGGCCTATTAACTGAGGCCGTGGCATGATCAATTCGTAGTGGGATACCAATAACGGTAGCAATAGAAAATGAAGCCGACTTACAGTGAATGAAATGAACGGGCAGGTATGGTAATGACACCCAGACAGGGACAATAGGAGATTCCACTAAACAACGAAAATCGGTACTCTATTTAAAAATACGCATACCCCGGCCACTGACATACCAAGTCTGACGGACCCATATGCGCGAGTAGTCTTCCTCCATACACAACTTAATCAACACATGTCGACTATCAAGTAGGGATACTTGGCAACTCCCTTTCAAGCCCAATGAAACGAAAAATTTTCGAATAACATCCATAGAAGGGCGGCCAAATGAAAACTTACCGACCAACGCCAACTTAAACGGTTCCGCCATGGCTTTGATTTCCTCTGTGGAAAATGAACGGCCGGCTCTCCTCGGTGTAGCTGAACTGGTTTAATTGGAACAATAGGAGCATCGGGACCCGTGGCCGCATCAAGGAATGATTTTTGAGGTCGTGGGGGGGAGGGTGGGCTGTAGGGTTAAGGATGGAAGCCGGGTTCAATACCGACGCATAGGTGGGCCTAGTGGTTGCATGTGTGGGCTTGGGCTAAGAGCTTATGTTCCGGGTAGTGGGGTTAGGGGTCGGTTTGGGGTGGGTCTCCACGGGTTGCGTAGGTTGCATGGGTGGTTGCGAACCTGCATGATTTGCATGGGCTGGAGCATGGGAGGTTGTTGCGGGACAAGGGCGGCTTGTATGTGTTGGCGTTCGCTGTGGGTGTGCAGCAAGTATGGGGATGCCCGACGCGTGCTGGCTAGAGTTGGGTGTAAGAGCTGGCAGCTGGCAACTACCATAAGCGGCGGCCAAGAGGGCTTGAACAGTGGAGGAGTTGGCCACGGTGCGTGTGTTTTATGGAGAGGGCACCCGATGACAACCAAAAGAGGCCAGCATCATCGTCCGTGGGCCGTAGATCTACAACAGCCATCGTACATGGCACGTGGGAAGAATTCGGGTTTTTTACGAAACCTGCATCTACATGTGAGATAAGTGGTGGCTGGGGCTATTTTGAAACCATGGTAGCTTCGGCTGGAGACAGGGGGAATGGTCCAAATTGGCTGGCGTCGTCACCGACGGCCAGTAACGTGGCGGTTGAGGGGGGAAAAACACGTCCAGTTTGAGCCAAAAGTGTTCTGTCATGTCGAGTTCTTGGCTGGGGCAGCACGGGATCTTCCAGGGGACTGACTTCGTCATGGGGGGGCTCCTTCAATGACGCGGCAGCTCCAGCAACAGTCATGGGGGCCGAGACAGCTCACTGCATTGAAGCCCGAGTGTGAGATCCATGTGGAACCCGTGACTGTTAAAGTGCGCGATCAGCCAAGCGATTGTCACTGGTGTGAACAGAGGTCGCCGGCAACGTCAAAGCACCACCAGCAGCAGATCTGAAGGCGGTGGGATCATGGTGGCCTGTTTGTGGCAAAAACCGAGAGTGAGAATGATCATGGAAAGAAGATAACAGCTGGGTGAAGGGCTGCCAAGCGTGGGGGAGGTCACCGGTGGCTGGAGGGTGCTCCGGTGGTGGTGAGCAAGAATGGTGGTGACCATCTCCAATGGCCAGAGATGTAGCAGCGGTGGGAGGGACACAAGAGCCATGAGAGGAAGAAAAACATGGCTGGGTAGGGGGCTGCCGATGCTGGTCGCCGGCAGGTTGGGGTTGTTCCCGCGGCTGAGGGGAGCCACCACCGGCGGCTGGTGGTGGCATGCCGGCAGCTAAGAAGCAAGGAAGGGGTGGCGGCTTAGGAGAGGTTTTTTTTTTTTTTTTTCAGGTGTTTAACCTACTACAGCCCTCCGCTGCATTGTAACGATTACATGAGGTAAATGCTCAGTAAGATAACACTTTGATGCATGTATTAATTATTATGCATATAGGTAACCATATGAACATTAAATCTACAAAAAAAAACTTAGAAATATAGAACAAGTTTATTAGGGCCCTTGGCATGTTGTACTATAAGATTAACACTTTTCATTGTCTAAAACAACATGCTCTTAGGCCTATATTAATAGTTGATCTCTTGATCATTACATATCGCCGTCCCTAAAAGATTATTCTTTGCTTACTTGCCCTCTTTGGAAACTTGCCACCCAAGCAGCATAGCAACCCATTTTTTCAAAACTCATTTTTTAAAACAACTTCTTTCCTCATAAAGTAATCTTAATATGTTAACATGAGACGCACGTGTTCAATGCAACTTATGTAATGACATTTAAAGTTCCTAGATATACAACATAGTCAATCAACAATCTATAATATAAGTGGCAGTGCCGACCGTATAAAGAGTAAATAACACATGATTGCAGTATAGACATATAAAAATTGGATAACATGTAATTATAATATAGGCAGCAGAGCCGACTATATCAATCTGCTGCCTATATTAAGATTAAATAAACCATATTGAGTTAAATAAGACATGATTGTAGTATAGGCATATAAATATTAAATAATACGTAATTATAATGTAAGCGGCAGAGCTGACCATGTCAAATTAAATAACACAAAATCATAATATAGGCGGCATAGCCGAGCATACAAAGATTAAATAATAAATAATCACATTATAGTAACAATCATTAGATAAAGGAATAATTAAAAATGAACATAAAAAAAAAAAAACCTTTGTCCTTACATTGCAGTTGAAGTGTTACTTACCTCTTAAACTTGACTTCTCTAGACCTTCCTTAATTTTCTACTAACCTAAGCATTTCTCTACTCTTTGATGTTCTAACTTAGAATAAATAAGAATACAATTTTTAAGATGATATGGAAAATGAAGGGCTAGGGGTATTTATAGGATTTCCTAGAGCTAATGGATGGCTAGGATTTTGCCACCTCAACTTTTGATTAATGGTTGAGATTTATCCTTCCATAAACATCAGATGCAGCAGAAATTATAATTCAAAAGATTTCGCTGATTTGAGAGAATATCAGAATAAATGAACAAACTAAATTCACATTGATTCAAAGAATGTCGTCAATTTAGGGGTTAAAACCCGTTAATTCCACATAATACCGAGAACTAACTATCTCAAATACTCACACAGAGATTTGAAAGCTAAAGATATTATTGAACTAAATAATCTACCTTCAAAGGCTACAAGGGAGGCTATTTATATTAGTAGTAATTATCCTAAATTATGTAGTAAAAAGAAAACAAAAATTCTAAATTTGAAAGGAAAATTGGAGCTAAGCCGATGGGAGCTTGTGGATTATATCCGTAATTCACTTGAAAAGGGTTTAAACCAATACTACACTTAACTGCACAGTTATAAACAAACTCGACTTGGTATAACTTTTGATCCAATGTCTTTAGATTATCACCAACTATACTACATAGATGGTTTCCTAAAGAGCGGTTGACAACTTTAGTTTGACCATCCGTTTGTGGGTGGTAAGCACTTCCAAAATTCAGGCGAGTGTTAATCAACTTCCATAATGTCTTCCAAAAATGGCTAAGAAATTGTGTATCTCGGCCAGATGCTATAGAGGTCGGTAAACCATACAATCTATAGACTTCCTTCAATAATAAACGAGCAACAGTCAAGGCATCTGGAGTCTTCTTGCATGCAATAAAGTGAGCCATTTTTTAGAACCGATCCACAACAATAAATATGGAATCCATACCCCTCCGAGTGCGAGGTAATCCCTAAACAAAATCCATGCTAATGTTAGGTCACAGTTGTGTTGGAATTGGCAGCGGCATATATAATCCAACATTAGTTGCGGTGCCCTTAGAAACCTGAAAAATACCACAGGTCTCGACATAGTGATAGACATCGCGCCTAATAGTAAGCCAAAAATAAGTATTGGCTATTAGAGCTAGAGTTTTGTCATGACCCATATGCCCTTCATTATGTAACTCTAAAACTTGAGTTAGGAACACATAACTGATTTTCTTTGAAAATGAATCCTTCACGTAAATGATAGTCTGAGCGCTGCAACAATATCTTTTAATAGAAGAGCAAAGATGGGTTCAGTAACATATAACTCTCGACATATGTCGAATCCGAGGACTTGATTATGCATTTGTGTCAACAAAAAAGATCATCGACTAAGTGCATCTACTACTTTATTGGATTTATCAGAAGTATGCTTTACCACAAAAGTGAACTACTGAAGGAAAACTGTCCACATGGCATGTCAGTGAGAAAGCTTGTCTTGACTATTGAGATGCATTAATGTGGCATGGTTAGTGTAGAAAATAAAGTCTTTATGAATCAGATAATGACGCCAATGTTTTAGTGCCTAGACCACTGTATAAAACTCCATGTCATAAGTGTTGTAATGTCGTTTTGCTCTGTTTAACTTCTTGCTGAAATAAGCTATAGGCTTACTGCTGGCTAAGAACATCTCCAATGCGTACTTTGGATGCATCACAATGCACCTCAAAAGCGAGCGAAAATTTGGTATGGCAAGTATTGGAGCAGTAATTAACTTCTCTTTGATTGTCTCAAATGCCTTAGTCGCTTCTTTGGTCCAAGAGCATTGTCCTCCTTTCATACAGTCCGTGATTGAGGCCATAATAGTGCTGAAATGAGGAATGAATTGCCTATAAAAAGATACAAATCCATGGAAACTTCTAATGTCAGATAAAGTAGTTGGTTGTGGCCAATCTTGAATAACATTCACTTTCAATTGATCAACAGATATACCATCCTTTGATACCACATATCCCAAAAATAATATTTTCTCTGTTAAGAAAATACACTTGTTTACTGTTGTTGCTGCTCTAAAGGCTAAACGTACTTCTTCAAACGCTGTAGATGTAACTCGCGGCTAGCACTATATATAAGTATATCCTCGAAATAAACAACCAAAAACTTTCCAATAAAAGGACGAAGAACTTGATCAATAACTCGCATAAAAGTACTCGGAGCATTAGATAAGCCAAATGACATTACCAACCATTCGTATAACCCATCACAAGTTTTAAAAGTTGTTTTCCATTCATCTCTAGGCTGTATTCGAATCTGATGGTAGCCACTCTTCAAATCTAGTTTGGAAAAAAATGTTGCTCCACTGATCTGATCCAATAAGTCATCTAATTGAGGGATTGAGAAAGGATATCGAACTGTAATTTTATTGATAGCTTAACTATCTACACACATTCTCCAAGACCCATCTTTCTTGGTGTTAACAAATCAGGAACCGCACAGGGACTGAAACTTCCATGAATAAATTCCTTTTCTAGTAACTCTTCCACTTGGCGTCTTAATTCCTTATGTTCCATAGGACTCATACGATGATGAGGCCGATTTGGTAAAGTTGAGCCTGGAACCAAATCAATTTGGTGTGTATAGCCCTAAGAGGTGGTAAGCCATGTGGTAGTTTGTCAGGGAACAAATCTTGAAATTCCTTTAATATAGGTATCACAACTTGAGAAACCTTCAAATTACTGTGACTCTCATTTCTCAATAAAATATAGACCTCTTCGTTTTTCTTACGACATCTATAAACTGCTTCTTGCCTAACAAATAATTACCCAAGTCTAATTTGAGAGTGAGCTACTTGTTAAGTACGAGAATGATCTTAGTGTTGTTAAACATAAAGCTGTAGGTATTTCTTTTTCCATCATGTGTTACATTTCTAACATACTGCTAAGGTCCGCCCAGTAATAGATGACAAGCATCCATAGCTACAACATCACACCAAATTTTAATAGTGCATTTGTCACACTAAGCAAGTATTTATGAAATCTTTCAATATTCGTGTAAATCGATATTAAGAGAGAATTTAAAAGTTCACAAAAATGATTGAATACCAATGGAGCTTGGGCTTGAACTTGGTACGTCTTATATTGAATCAATACGTAGGAGTGGGCTGGTTCCATGGTTTTTTTCGAATAGTGATATTGGGCCTCCTCAAAGTATCTTTCCAAGCCTCAACTTTCAATTAATTTAGTTTATTACCAAAAGTATCCTTATTCTTTCCCTGGCATTTACTTTCTTGTCTTTGGCCTACCTTATGACAGTGGTGGCCGTGGAGTTGAACAAGAATAACAAAGACAGTATCAGCACATCCTCTTCTTCAATTCCTTCATAAATAGTTATACCACTGTTTGCGGATCAACTCCTTTAGAATGGCAATCCATCAACTTTTTTATTAATAAATGGTTTAAGCAAATTTGGTGTTTTGAACACTAATGTTGTTTGTTTCCTTTTTGGTCAACGTTAAATTTTCCTTTAAAAGAAAATGTTGGTTTTATAATATTGCGACTCAGTATATGACGCTTATTTTGAATGTCAACTTGATGATATTGGATATTTTGACATATACTGGTACAACAGCAAATCCAGATTTGGATCCTCTAATGACCACGCATGGGGAAATAGGATCATTTATGCATCCTTATCGTTGTAGCTTGATTGAATACAAACCATGATTGATAAACGTATGATATTTACACATTTGACCCTTAATTTAGTAATTATTGGTTACGTTTAATTGTTATTTTTAATTAGTTCAATTTTTTAATCGAATAGGGAAATAATTGGAAATTATGAATAAAAAGTGCATAAAAAGTGACACTTTTTAAAGAAGCATTGAAGAATTAATAGAAGTCACGGCATAGCTAGAGTGAAGAGCAGGTGAAGCCAAGATAAATTTGCATTTAGAAGGAATCTCAAGTCCACAATTGGAAAGCAGAGGTAGAGCTATCAAAAGTGAGAAACAAATTATCGGTTTATGGTGCCAACATGATGTGGTGGCATTGATTAGGAAGATTGATTTTAGAATTGAAAAAGGACTTAAATTGGAACCCCGAATCGGATTCGGCCAATAGTGCACAATCATGGCATTATATAAGGTCAAGAATTAAGGCACATCAAGAGGGGAGAAGCTAGGAAATCGTTAAAGCAAACGACAGAGAGGATCTAGAGATTGTGAAAATTACTGCATGTTCAGTAGATGAGGCAAATACGTGTTTATTATATTAATTGGGAAAAATTCAATTCATCCGCTCCTAATAATAATCATCAATTCGCCCTCCAAAAGTATGAAAACCTCAATTTCTCCTAATTTTTGTCCAGAAGACGAGCGTAAATGGAGGGGTACGTTGATGAATTTTTTTATTAACATTCTTAGCCTTTAAATGAGGACAAATTGATGTCTTTACATTTTTTTGGGATAAATTAAAGATTCTCAACGAGTAAATCGAAGCCCTTAAATTAAATTAAACAGTTTGGCCATATAAGATTTCGATAAAATATGAGGGTTCAGAGCTTTTTTATTTTCGTATGCATATATCCTCACCCTAAAAGGAAATAGACTTGAAATTTAAATATTACAAATGGTACTAGCATAGTAATTTTGATCGATTGATTTTTGTTAGTATCTCGACAGATTGCTCTCTCATAGATTGATTCAACGATATGTGTATAACAAAACAGCACTTGATACACACATAAAATACACACGGCATAACATTAAGTACTCATAATGGATTAATTTCTTCTTTTATTACAACAAGTTTCAATTTCACTACAATTGATCATTATCGCAAAAGCACTCATAAAATTAAGATAAAAGAAATAATCGATGATCAAAATCACTTGCATCCCCCTGGGGGACACGGATAGACATAGTCTTCGAGAGCTTTCTTAAACTTCTCGATCAAACACTCTTCCCTTGTAAGCCCTGAGCAATCAACAATGTTAGGTGACGCTACAGGATTAATAGAAAATGAAGCGCCTGGGTTAGATCGTTGGCCAGTCCGACTGGCTGAAATAAGTGTGCTTGTAGTGTTTGCCACTACAAGCAAAGCCAAGATGATGAAACTAAGACTCTTCGACATTTTTCTATTTCTTAAGTAAACTGTATACAACTTAACCAGAATTAAAAGAGATGTGTAATAATTAGAAAGGCATGAGCCTCTATTTATATGAACAAAAAATAAGAAATAAATTGCAATGACTAATAGAATTGAAAGATTCGATAAATGAGGATTCAATAAATTCCTTAGTGTTTCTTTGCATTAATTGTTGATTTTAGTATCTTTTTTGCATTATGAAGGCAATTTCGACATACATTTAATTAATTTTAACGTTTTTAGTGCCATTATCTTGTTTGGTTTATTATTAGATTTTTTTCTCTTTATATCAATCGTCAAGCTATTTTCTCCAATATATAAGGATGTTTCCATAAGCCACATTCTCCAATGAAATTAACCACATCCTATGTTTTCAGCAAGCCATTGACGTAATACATTGCTAGATATTTGCATGGATATATAGTAAAATACAAATGAATTTTCTAGCTTATTAAATATATGTTTAGTAAATAGTATTTACACAGTATAAATTAATAAATTAATAGATTATTCACTTATGATCAATGTCTCTTTAAATTAATAGCTGTTGTATGATTCCGACATTATTAATTTATACAGGCTTTACGGTATGTGCATGCAAATATCTAGTATTGTATTGCGCCAATGACTTGCTTAAAATATAGGATGTGGTTAATTTTATTGGAGGACGTGGCTCATATCAACATCTTTATGTATTAGAGAAAATAGCTTGACGCAGAGAGGAAAATAATAAACTAAACAAAGTAGTAATAATAAAAAATATAAAATTAATTAAATATATGTTGAAATTGCATTCATAATTCAATAAGATATTAACATCAATAGTTAATGCAAACAGATGCAGTGTAATTTATTTAATCCCCATTTGTGGAACTTTCAATTCCATTAAGGTCACTGTAGCTCATTTCTTAATATTCACTCATATAAATGGAGGCTCCTGCCTTTCTGATTCTTTAATGGCTATTAATTGATAAAAATAATCTCATTTGGATTTAATTAAGCTAAGTTGCCCTTTGATTTAATTGTTGTAAGGATATTTCAATAATATTATATTTTAATGAAATTAGAGTGTTGAAAATATTATTTGGCGTACAATTAGCCTTACCTTATATAAATTGTTTGGGCTTTATCATCAATATATGTTGGACCGAGTTTTTGGTAGGACTCTTCAAGTCTTAAATCTCAAAGCTAGTTACTGTAGTCAATAACGAATTTGACAAAGTGGATCCATCCGTCTCACCTTTATGAACGTGGAAGCATTAACACCAAGACGCAACACGTAAGTGTTCTTCTGAAACGACCCGCCCCGAACTCCAGGGCGAGTCTATATAGACTCATCAAAACTAAATGGATAACAATCTAATTTATAAGGATTCTATCGAAAATTCGACAGAATCTCCCCTATAAATATAACACTCCCGGCCTGCAAGTGTTACACACAAACACTTCCAAATAATTTAATAAGCAACCAACTCCAATGCTCAACATTCTCAAGATAATACTACACATTGGTCGATTCTTAATGTCAAAAGAATAATACACCAACATTATACAATCCCAAAATGATGAGCTTATCACAATGCCCTAACAAAATTATCTACATATGCTAGTATAACGTGGCCAAAATTTCAAAATATCTACAGTCGTTGGGTCGGTTTAGTGTACCAGCAACCTCCTGTGGGGGGGACAATATGATAAAACGGGGTGAGTATAAAACTCAGTGAGCTCAGTGGGTGGATAATAGTTTTCTTCTCAAATAAACTTACTGTAAAAAAATAATTTAATCTTTCTCTAAGTAATGTCATCAAAATATCATAAAAATTCCAGTAAAGTTATGTAATTTAAATCATGCACTGATACAACAATAATACATAATACTGCATAAAATCAAGGAATTCACATTTACCATAGCAAATACTGAATATTGAAACCAGCACGAAAACAAGTACCAAGGGGAATAATCTCGTCAAGTCTCCAAAGGACAAAAGCGCCCAAGCACACGGCCCAAAGCCTCTGTGTGTACTCAGACGGGCCTCAAAGACTTGTATCTCATATGTATCTCAATATGTGTACTCATCATGTTGCGTACGCATCATGCTGCATGCATATGCCCCCAAAAGGTAAAAGCACCCAAACACACGGCCCAAAGCCTCTGTGTGTTCAGACGGACCCCAAAGGCGTCTCATATCATCTGTATCACTAGGAAAGGTACTGTTCAATGATTTTAAATAAAGTCTTTAAATCATACTTTTCTTTCCATTAACACATGTAAATCACTTTTCTTATCTTCAAAATACTATCGGGTTTTATTCAGAGTCGATACAGCAAAACATTAACCATACACATTTTAATAACATATCAATATGTGAATCAAATCCATTTCGAGAAAATCATTTAAATCCGATCATTTAAAACACTTATTTCTCAAACATGCTTTCTTATCATAATATACTATGAAAATAGGTTTTATATATTCCACTCATAGTGACAGTGTTCAGGCCCGGTGGTCGTCTATGCCCGCGAACTGGCCCTCGCTCACGGGTCCTCCTAAATCAAGCAAACGACATAATTACTTTCTGTAAATATGAAATAGAACTAAATTGATGCAATAAAGCTCGAAACGAGCATTTATCCATAATATGCAACTTCCGTGTTAATAAAATTACTAAACTACTCTCGCATCCGTAAACTCTAAAATCGTGAGTTACTGAATTACCCTTGGAATCGTAATTACCAATTCATCCTCAATTCCAATAATTATGAAAATATCCCCAAGTTTGAAATTATAAAATTGCCCTTTAAAAAGTGGAATTACCGAAATGCCCTTACCAGTCAACGGTGACCGGAATCTAAGTGATGGCGACCAGGAAGCTCGGGTTAGATACTTCAGACTGAGCTGAGTCCCATGGAGCCGGCAGTGAGTCCCCACGTGCAGCGATGGCCCGAAATCTAGCTCGATAGCCGCGAATTCTCAAGTGCTCGACCGGCGGCAAATCGGCTTCCCCGGTGGCAATGGATGGTCGGAAATGGAAGCTGGTGACATGAGGAACAAAACTCAGGTGGTGGCGCGGCCGGAAAACAACTGAGTAGCGAAAAATCACGCGGTGATTTTGCGGCACTTCTAGCTTCAACAGACGGCATTCTGGCGGCTTTCTAGGGGTAACGATGGTGGACAAACTGACCAGCAGCTCGAGAGCTTCCGATCGGTACCTTCCTTCACCGGTGAGGTGGCCGAAAACCGGAGATACGGTCGGGTCGGGTCGGGTTTTCGGGTAAAAAATCTCTCTCTCTCTCTCTCTCTCTCACGCGTCTGTGTGCTACTGTGTTTCTCTTTTCTTTTTTTTTTTAATTTACTTCCTTTTATTTAGTTTTACCGCCTCTTTTTTTTTTTTAAACAGAACAAAAATGTACATATTACAATCCTCCCCACTTATAAAAATTTCATCCTTGAAATTTACATACCTGATGAGAAAATGTGAGGATATTGAGCTTGTACTAAGTCCTCCCGTTCCCACATAGCCTCTTCCGTTGTATGATTCTTCCACAACACTTTTACTAGAGGAATAGTCTTAGAATGCAGGACTTGGTGTTTCCCTTCCAATATCTCCACTAGCTCTTCATCATAAGTCATATCTTCCTTCAAATGATTGGTTGCGTTGATAGCACATGGCTCGGGTCATATATGTACTTCCGGAGCATGGAAACATGAAACACATCGTGGATTCTGGCTAATTCAGGTGAAGGCTAGTCGATACGCCAAATGACCAATGCTCTATATTATCTCATATGGCCCAATGTAGCGTGGGCTTAGCTTACCGCGCTTCCCAAATCGAAGCACTCCCTTTCAAGGAGATATTCGTATGAAGACTTATCACTAATGTCGAATTCAAGTTCTCGCCTCCGCCTGTCTGCATAGCTCTTTTGTTTCTCTTCGGCCACCTTAATCTGTCCCAGAATCAATTGTATCTTTTCATTAGTATCCTGAACTAATTCTGGACCAAATAGCTTCCGCTCACCAACCTCATCCCAACATACTGGAGTTCTGTATTTTCTACCATATAAAGCCTCATATAGTGCCATCTCGATACTAGCTTAATAGCTGTTGTTGTATGCAAACTCCATTAGAGGTAAATAATTGTCCTAGCTACCTTTAAACTCCATAACACAAGCTCGCAACATATCTTCTAGTGTTTGAATAGTATGTTCTGACTGACCATCAGTCTATGGATAAAAAGTTGTACTGAAGTTCAACTTAGTGCCTAAAGCACGTTGCAAACTGATCCAGAAGTTAGAAGTAAATCGAGAATCTCTATCTGAGACAATGGACACAAGTACTCCGTGAAGTTGAACAATTTCCGTCACATACATACTTCCTAACTTATCCATCCAATAAGTGGTCTTCAATGGTAAAAAGTAAGTTGATTTGGTAAGGCGATCAACAACTACCCAAACACTATCATGTCCCTTCTGAGTACGTGGAAGTCCCGCTACAAAATCCATAGTGATGTGCTCCCACTTCCACTCAGGAATAGGAAGCGGCCGAGAAAACCCTGCAGGCCTCTGGTGTTCAGCCTTAATTTACTAACAGACTAAACACCAAGAAGCAAATTCTGCTATCGCTTTTCATGCCCTACCACTAGTAATGATCCCTCAAGGTGCGGTACATCTTCGTACTGCCAGGATGCATCGCATAAGCTAAACAATGAGCTTCTTCCATGAGCTCTTCTTTTAAATCCTTCATATTAGGTACACAGAGTCTGCTACCCATAACTAAGATCCCATCATCTCTCACAGCAAAATCAGTTCGTAACCCATTTTGCACCTCCTCTCTCAATTTCATTAACTGCGAGTCCTGAGCTTGCATCTGGTGAACTTTGTCAATCAAGGTTGGACTAACTTGAAAATTAGCTATCAAAGCTCCACAATTGTCCGCGTCCAACTCGATTCCCAAAGATCTCAACTCGACCAACAAAGGCACATATGCCACGCGCAAGTGGGCTATAGAGCTGGAAGACTTTCTACTTAGTGCATCAGCTACCACATTCGCTTTGTCCGGGTGATAATCAATAGTGCAACCATAGTCCCTTATTAGTTCAATCCATCTCCTCTGTCTCAAGTTTAACTCTTTCTGAGTAAACAAATACTTGAGACTCTTATGATCGGTGAAAATCTAACACGTTACCCCATATAAATAATGTCTCCATGTCTTGAGTGCAAACACCACTGCTGCTAGCTCTAGGTCATGTGTTGGGTAATTTTGCTCATGCTTCTTAAGTTGTCTTGAAGCATAAGCCACCACTTTCCCATGCTGCATGAGCACACAACCCAATCCCTACCTAGAGGCATCACTGTATAACACAAGCCCTTCATTACCAAAGGGAAGTGTAAGAACTGGTGTTGAGGTCAAACGTGTCTTAAGCTCTTGGAAGCTCTTTTCACAGTCCTCATCCCACTGGAACTTAGCGTTCTTCCTGGTTAACCGTGTTAGAGAAGTAGCAATCTTGGAGAATCCCTCCACAAATCTACGATAGTAGCCTGCCAATCCCAGGAAACTTCTGACCTCTGTAACATTTGTAGGTCGTTCTCATTTTACAACTGCTTCAATCTTTTGGGGGTCAACATAAATGCCTTCAACTGATATTACATGGCCTAGAAATACTACTCTGTCCAACCAGAACTCGCACTTGCTGAACTTAGCATACAGCTGCTTTTGTCTTAAAGTCTGCAAAACAGTCCGCAGATGCTCTATATGCTCCTCCTCGCTTCGGGAATATACCAAGATATCATCAATGAATATAATCACAAACCGATCCAGGAAGAAGCGAAATACTCTATTCATGAGATCCATAAAAACTGCTGGAGCATTTGTCAACCCGAATGGCATCACTAAGAACTCATAGTGTCCATAACGGGTTCTAAATGCTGTTTTAGAAACATCAGCCTCTTTAATTCTCAACTGATGATACCCCAAACACAAATCAATCTTAGAAAATACTTTCGCATTCTGAAGCTGATCAAACAAGTCATCAATACGTGGAAGTGGATATTTATTGCGTACTGTGACTTTGTTCAATTGTGTGTAGTCAAGGTAGAGTCTAAAAGTCCCATCCTTTTTCTTAACAAATAAAACTGGAGCTCTCCACGGGGACACACTGGGTCTAATAAACCCTTTATCCACCAACTATTACAGTTGGACCTTCAGTTCCTTCAATTCTGCTAGAGCCATCCTGTAGGGTGCCATGGATATAGAGATGTTCCGGGAACTAAATCAATAGAAAATTCAACCTCTCTGTTAAGTGGCATCCCAGGAAGTTCAACTGGAAATACATCTGGAAACTCCTTAACTATAGCAATATCCTTCAATCTCAACTCTTGAGCTTCTATGTCTATCACATGAGCTAAATAAGCTGAGCACCCTTTTTTTAGTAACCTTCTCGCACTAATGGCAGATATGACACATGAGGGTAGAACTTTGCGCTCCCCACAAAATTTCAGCTTAGCTTTCCTTGGCTTCTTAAATACAACTTCCTTTTTAAAACAATCCACTGTAGCATAATGAGTTGCAAGCCAATCCATGCCCAAAATAGCGTCGAAGTCTTGAATGTCTAAAGAAATCAAATTGGCCTCTAATTCTTGCTCCTCCATTCTAATCATACAATCCCGATACACACTCTCAGTAATTAGTGAATCTCCAATAGGTGTACGAACGACTAAACCACAATCTAATGGTTTAGGCTTTCTCCTGATATACTTAGCAAAAGTATGGGAAACAAAAGTGTGCGTGGATCCAGGATCAATAAGAATATGGGCCTCGCGGCCAAGGATAGATACTATACCCATAATAACGTCTGGGACAGCACGTGCCTTCTGCTGTGTCAAAGCAAAAACTCGAGCCTGAGAATGAGGTCGACCAGGCTGACCTCTCTGACTTGGAGCAGTCGCCTGACTCCTAAAAGTATATGTAGAACCTCCTAAAAGTATATGTAGAACCTCCCATTTGCACTCCCCTCTGACCCTGAGTCTGGCCAGGGTGAGGCTGATACCATGAGGCTATCCCTCCTACAGAACTGTCACCCTGAGATAAAGTAGGGCAGAACCTCCTGATATGTCCAGGCTGACCACACAAATAACAAACTCTGTCTCCAACGCGGCACTGGCCCTGATGGTTCCTGCCACAAATAGGGCAAGAAGTCTGCTGGGTACTCTTAGGACGGTCATCACGATGTCCCCCACTACTTCGGTCATACTATCCCTGACTTCTAACATTACTCCCCACTGATGGCTGCACTGAGCTATAACTGACAGCCTGTCTCGGATGTCCCCTGAAGCCTGTACCCTGACTCCTTTGCGTGATATCAGAGTAATTCATAGGAATACCCCATTTCTTAGGCGGCCTACTACTAGAGCCACCCTCTACCCAACTCTGGCTGCGCTTATGCTTCAGTGCTTAAATTATGCGTCCCTCTGTAATACTGTACTCTACTCTTCTAGCTGCCTCAACTACCTCTCCAAACTTAGTATATCGTGATGCAGTCACAGTGGTACGAATCTCAAATTGAAGACCCTTCTTAAACCGCCTGCATCTCTCTCTCTCATCACTGACTACAGAGGTAGCAAATCTACAGAGATCTATAACCTTCTTCTCATACTCCTCAACTGTCAAGGATCCCTGAGTCAGCCGAAAGAATTCACTCCACTTAATATCCTGATACACAGTTGGAAAAGAGTTATCGTAGAATTCCTTACGGAAAATGGACCAAGTAATCGCAGTGTGCCCATGATATCGCCTCTCTACTGTCTGCCACCAATGGTAAGCTCGATGCTCGAGCAGAAAAGTGGCAAAGGATAGTCTGTCATCCTCTGAACATTCCATGACATTAAAAATGCGCTCCAACTTAACAAACTAGGAGTCAGCCTCAGGTGGTTCTCCAGAACCATTAAAGCTTCTCGCTCCTAAACTTCTCACACGCTCAATCGTGTTTGCATTACCGGCATGCACGTTAGTCTGATTTTGCACAACCGTAGTCATGATCTGAGCCAGCCTATCAAATGACTGCTCAATGTTTGGAACATTCCCCGGTGTCTGTTGTGCAGTCTCATACGTCGGGGATTCCACCCCCATCTCATGCACAAGTTCACTTACCCCCGCAGGTACACTGCTAGGTGTCAACCCAGTTATGAGCCTAGTACGTCAACAGCCACGGCCACGTCTACTGCTACTACGACGCATGATGGTGCCTACAAAATATCAATTTCAACTTTAATAACTTTTTTAGACTAAGACAGTAAAGTCTACATAATCTAAAACCATGCTCTAATACCAATGAAATGACCCACCCCAAACTCCAAGGCGAGTCTATCTAGACTCATTAACACTAAACGGATAACAATCTAATTTATAAGAATTCTATAGAAAATTCAGTAGAATCTCCCCTATAAATATAACACTCCCGGCCTGCAAGTGTTACACACAAACACTTCCAAATAATTTAATAAGCAACCAACTCCAATGCTCAACATTCTCAAGATAATACTACACATTGGTCTATTCTTAATCTCAAAAGAATAATACACCAACATTATACAATCCCAAAATAATGAGCTTATCACAATGCCATAACAAAATCATCTACATCTGCTAGTATAACGTGGCCAAAATCTCAAAATATCTATAGTCGCTGGGTCGGTTTAATGTACCTGCAACCTCCTGTGGGTGGGAAAATATGATAAAACGGGGTGAGTATAAAACTCAGTGAGCTTAGTGAGTGGATAATAGTTTTCTTCTCAAATAAACTTACTGTAAAAAAAAAATTTAATCTTTCTCTAAATAATGTCATCAAAATATCATAAGAATTCCAGTAAAGTTATGTAATTTAAATCATGCACTGATACAACAATAATATATAATACTGCATAAAATTAAGGAATTCACATTTATCATAGCAAATACTGAATATAGAAACCATCACGAAAACAAGTACCTAGGGGAATAATCTCGTCATATCCGGCCCTCGACGAACGTGCAATGACGTACTATCTGAGTACCGTCATGTCCCAGCCACCAGATAGACAGGGAAATGCCATCTCATATCTCATCATATCTGTGCATGCATCAAGTCTCCAAAGGACAAAAGCGCCCAAGCATACGGCCCAAAGCCTCCGTGTGTACTCAGATGGGCCTCAAAGGCCTGTATCTCATATATATCTCAATATCTATACACATCATGTTGCGTACGCATCATGCTGCATGCATATGCCCCCAAAAGGTAAAAGCGCCCAAACACACAGCCCAAAGCCTCTATGTGTGTTCAGATGGGCCCCATAGGCCTCTTATATCATCTGTATCACTAGGAAAGGTACTGTTCAATGATTTTAAATAAAATCTTTAAATCATACCTTTCTTTCCATTTACACATGTAAATCACTTTTCTTATCTTCAAAATACTATTGGGTTTTATTCAAAGTCGATACAGCAAAATATTAACCGTACATTTTTTAATAACATATCAATATGTGAATCAAATTCATTTCGAGAAAATCATTTAAATCGATAGCCGCGAATTCTCAACTGGTCGACCGGCAGAAAATCGGCTTCCCCGATGGTTGTGGATGGTCGGAAATGGAAGCTGGTGACGTGAAGAACAAAACACAGGTGGTGGCGCGACCGGAAAATCGCTGAATTGCGGCGATTCCGTTGCACTTCAAGCTTCAACAGACGGTGTTCCGGCGGCTTTCTGGCAGTAACGATGGCGGGAAACTGACCAGCAGCTCGAGAGCTTCCAATCGGTACCTTCCTTCACCGGTGAGGTGGCCGAAAACTGGAGATACGGCCGGGTCAGTTTTGCGGGTCAGGTCAGGTTTTCAGGTAAAAAATCTCTCTCTCTCTCTCATGCGTCTGTGTTCTGCTGTGTTTCTCTTTTCTTTTTTTTTTTAATTTACTTCATTTCATTTACTTTTAACTGCCTCTTTTTTTTTTTAACATAACAAAAATGCATATGTTACATCTTTATTACATGATAAGCCTTGATCTAAAGAAAAACGAACTTGCTGTGTAATATAAATGCTTAAAGTATCCATATTTGAGCAAATAATTTACTAAAACTTTGCATATGCACATAATTATCAAACCATCAATTAACGAATGCCAAAGCTCAAAATGTCTTGAGCTTTTATTGTAATTTGATCAATGCTTTTAGATTTGGTTCAATGCTCTCGTGGGTTATGGCATTTTCGTCTCCATATTTATGTTGGATAATGCTTTGCATATTTGCATATTGCATTGCTACACGAATTTTAATAATGCATTTGTCACACTGAGCAAGTATTTATGAAATCTTTCAATATTCGTGTAAATCAATATTAAGAGAGAATTTAAAAGTTCACAAAAATGATTGAATACCAATGGAGCTTGGGCTTGAACTTGGTACGTCTTATATTGAATCAATGCGTAGGAGTGGGCTGGTTCCACAGTTTTTTGCGAATAGTGATATTGGACCTCCTCAAAGTATCTTTCCAAGCCTCAAATTTCAATTAATTTAATTTATTACCAAAAGTATCTTTATTCTTTCCCTAGCATTTACTTTCTTGTCTTTGGCCTGCCTTATGACAGTGGTGGCCATGGAGTTGAACAAGAATAGCAAAGACAGTATCAGCACATCCTCTTCTTCGATTCCTTCATAAATAGTTATACCACCGTTTGCGGATCAACTCTTTTAGAATGGCAATCCATCAACTTTGTTATTAATAAATGGTTTATGCAAATTTGGTGTTTTGAATACTAATGTCATTTTTTTTCTTTTGATCAATGTTAAATTTTCCTTTAAAAAAAAATGTTGGTTTTATAATATTGAGACTCAGTATACTTGAATTATAAAGATAGGCTTGAGGAAGAAATAAAGCACTTTTGTTGTATGTTATTTGCCTCATAAGCATTACATTTATAGTACTTAACAGGAAACATGACTAGCCAGGAATGAGATCAAGCCTAGCACAGTTGTTATCTTTATCTTGATCTTGATAGATACAAAACTTAATGGACTTGAATTGATGATAAGCTAAGTGATAAAGCTGTCCACTTTAGACTTCTAGAACACTATCGAATACCAACTACACTGCCATTTCATCTAATATATTAGAATCCATATTACTTGAGTTTGGTAGGTATACTACAATATTTTCATCATGCCCCCTCCAACGTAATGTTCTAGGAAGAATATGTAGCTTGTCTTACAACCGTTGAAACCTATCCACAAGAAGAGCCTTTGTGAATATGTCTGCATGCTAATATTCAGTAGGGGCATTTATGAATTTCTCCCTACCTTTGGAAATCATATCTCTCACAAAGTGAACATCGAGCTTTATATGTTTTGTTCTTGAATGATGAATTGTGATAATTCTATGAAATGAGAGTTATCATGGCATTTTTAGAGTTAAACTAATATTACTTAGAGAGTAAATAATGTGTTTTTATTGCATTTTAGTTATATTTTGCATAAGCATATGTTTAAGTTTAATTTTGATAATTTAATCTTGTTTTAGACCATTTGGTGCTCTGATTATATGTGATTGTAGATGACTAAGAAGTTCATATTTTATGGATGGAAAGCCACTGCAACAGACTTGCAGAGTGGAGGGAAAAGAACTTGGCTACAGAGGAATTAAGACAAATTTGGAACAGTGAAGATGCTGTGGATGATACTGCAGCAACGGCAAATGAGATTTCGCACGGGTTAACTGAAAGATTGTGATCTAAGGTTTCCAAAAGTGGAAGACACGCGGCTATAAGATCTCGGTTACTCTAATTCTGAGTTATAAAAAGGAGCACACATGAAAAGTAAAAGGAAGAGCCGTCATTAAGAATAAAAGAAAAAGAGAGAAAAAGAGAGATTCGAGGATACAGCAGAGGAGTCAAAGAGAAAAAGAAAGAGAGATCACAAGATCAAGCGGAACTCAACTCCTCATCTTTATTTTCTTGTTTTCTTTTGTCTATGAGAATGTATTTGATGGCTAAAACGATTCTTATTACTGTTTCATCACAAACTATGAATTTGAGTGCTAAATAAGCTTAATGGTTATTTGACTAATATTTGCGTGTTACTCTGTATTTGCTGTAGTATTTTGTCTTGATTTTACTTATTCAAATTCCTTATTTCGACTGACTACCCATTTCGTGGATAGTCGCTAACAAGGAGCCTCAATAAATTAAGACAATACATAGTTTTAAATTAGGTTTCCCAAGTTAAGTTAATCTCGAGTTGAATAGGACCATGCTTGCTCTAAAATTAGCGAAGAACTAGACATAGGGATTCACCTTGTAGGACAATTAGAACCTAGAACACTTAATACTATATCTAATGTTAGGGTAGCAACTGGTCAGTATTATGTTACATTTAGATATAAGATATCCAACAGGTGACAGCTGAGGATGCATAAGGGATTCTGCTCAGTGTTGTAGTAGTTGCTATAGCAACAAAATCATAATTAAAAAAACCTATAGTCAATACCATTAAATGAGTTCAGTCACTCAACTACTCATTTCCCATTGAGTACATCTCTTAGTTTGATTTGAGAATTTACCTAATTGCATTTTGTCTTTTATATTTTTTTATATCATTCATCATTTTATTTTAATATTAGACTAAAATTACACTATTAAGATTGTTGTAGCAAGTCTGATAACATCAATCCCTGTAGAGAAGATCTGAATACTCATTAGTATATTACTTGTTGTGTACACTTGCACACTTAGATCTATAGCAGTAAGTAGGAGAACAACAAGTTTTTGGCCCCGTTGCCAGGAATTGAATGTTTATTGTGACTTGGAGAGTCAATTTTAATTGGTACAAAATATTAGTTTTCTTCTAATTTGTTTATTGTGGAAACAGAATTGTTCTAACAACCCTTGTATGTGCAGATACAAACATGTTGAATTCTAGTGTGATCCAGAAATTGGAGGACTGAAAGGAGATTGAGAAGAGAGCATATACAGTTAACATAAATATCAAAATCTGTAAAATCTAAAGGGTTGAGAATTTCATCTGACACAAGTCTCTCAATTCTTGTTTGGAGATGTGACTTAATCTCTTGTTCCATAGCATAGATAAATTTTCATTGGTTAATTTTCTCTTTAAAACTTGTGCACTGAATTGTAGGGATTCATTAAATCTAGCAATTGAATCAAGCAAGAAAAGATTATTATTGCCTGACAATGGATTGGAACTAATCAGTTTTGAATCGTGAAATAAACTGAAATTTTCATTTCCAAATAAACAAGAAAAATCATATTTATCCAAAGCAGAAATGGAAATCAAAATTCGTTTAAATGACAGAAAAATAAATGTTTCATCAATATTTAAATAAAGTCCATTCTTTTAATAATAATTCAAAATTTTTCAATTACTTCAACTTTAACCATCTTGCCATTGCCCTCATAGGTGTAACTTTCGCCATCACTTGGCTTTCGACAACTCTGGCAATCCTACATCGATATACTAATGTTAGTGGTTGCACCAAAATTTATCCACCACGTATGCCTAGGTAATATAGTTAAATTACCCTCATAGCAACCCAATTACTAACATGCAGAGATATGAAGCAAATAGAGATGTTGAAGCAGTAGCTGAAGCATGAATTTGAAATGAAAGACCTTGGTCCAGCAAGAAAGATATTGGGGATGAAATTGACCAAGAACTGAAAAAATAAAACCTTGTTTTTATCTCAGGAAAAGTATATCACCAAAGTTCTAGAAAAGTTCAAAATGACACACAACAAAGCAATACAAACTCCCTTGGCAACACATTTTAGATTACCAAGCCAACAATGTCCAATTTCAGATCATGGTAAAGCTGAAATGTCAAAGGTACCTTATGCAAGTGCAGTGGGTTGCCTAATGTATGTAATGGTGTTAACTAGGTCAGACATTGCCTATGCTATCAGTGTTGTTAGTAAGTTTATGGCAAATCCTGGAAAGGAGCACTAGAGGGCTGTGAAATGGATACTGAGATACATAAAAGGAACATCAAGCTATGGTTTACTGTATGGTACTTCTTTGCCCTTGATTTTGTTGGTGAAATCCAGGTGGCTACGCTGGTCTATTTTGACTATTATTGCTGCCACATGTTGATTTTGGTTGCTTCATGAGAAGTTCGAGTGCTGTCTCCATCCAGGGTTGTAGGTGGTTAAGTAAGAATTGTTCTGGTTCTGTCTGTTGAAGTTGCGGACATAGTTGATTGAGGAAGGATTTCTAAGGCAATTATCAATCGGATACCCTTATCCACAATAAACACAAGATACTTCAGTAACTTTAACGAGGTTACTTGGTCTGATAAGGCTATAAAGGCATCAACATTGTGAACTCCTGTTCTTCTTACTGTAGCTTGTCTGGTCGATGGCCACTAATAATTATTATTAGCTGTTCTTTCCAAAATTTCACAAGCCTTATTGTAAGGCTTAGATAGCAAGGCCCCAGTTACTGAAACATCTACCATCAATCTAGTGCTTGGATTGAGATCATTGTAGAATGTTTCCAACTTTATACAGCAAGGGTAATACCATATGAGGGCATCTCCTGAGTAACTCTTTTAATCTCTCCCATACATTATACAAGCTTTCATATTCAAGTTGATGGAAATATGTGATCTCATTTATTAATTTTTCATTCTTTATAGGTGGGAAGTACTTCATTAAAAATTTGTCAGCCAAGTCATTCCATGTAGTAATAGAGTCAGGTGGTAGAGAGTTCAACCATGCCCTAGCTCGATCCCTTAGAGAAATGGTAAAAGTTTGAGTCTCAATGCTTTCTGTGATGCTTCAGCAGTCATGAAGGCATCGCGTACCTCAAAAAACAACTTAAGATGAAGATTAGGATCTTTTGATGGCAGTCCATTAAATTGCCCCATTATTTGAAGCATCTGAAACATCACTAGTTTAAGCTCAAAATTATCAGCTTGCACTTCATGTCTAACTATTCCAGGATTTATGGCTTGAGGGGTTAACACTATATAGTCTCAAATGACTCTGTCTTTATCATCTACCATGTAGATAATATTATTGTTCCCTAGTTGCCTATGATTGTTCTGCCCATTTTGACCTTCTTGTCCATTAATCGGTTTTATTTCTTCTCGGGGTTTAAATTCCCCATATCATACAAATTATCCATAAAAGGAGATTTGAAGCCAATAGGACTTTGGATGTCTTAGAACTTATACATACAAATATTTGTTGGCCATACCCTACGGCTGCTTGCAACGGTCAACAATATGTTATACTGTTTATAGACGACCTTTTTAGATGTGGCTACATATATCTCCCCCTTAAAAAGTCACAGTACTTGGACATGTTCAAAAATTTTAAAGCTGAAGTTGAGAATCAACTCGGCAAAAAAATCAAAAGCATCAAATATAACTATAGTGGTGAGTACTATGGTAGATACGATGATTTAGATGAACAACATCCAATACCATTTGTGAAGATCCCAGAAAAATGCGATATTGTCTCACAATACACTATGGGCTTTCACACTATGACCAGTATTGCTGAAAGATGAAACAGAATGCTTAAAGGCATGATAAAATGTATGATTTGTCATTCTACTTTACCAGAATCACTTTAGAAAGAAGCACTTAAGGTTGCAACATATATCTTTAATCGAGTTCAAACTAAAGCGACAATCAAAACCCCCTATGAGCTTTTGATGGAAAAGAAGCTTAATCTAAAATAATTGTATGCTTGGGGATGTCTAGTTGAGGCAAGGCTTTTAGCTTAATAAAAAAAAACTGGACCCAAGGACTATAAGTTGCTATTTTATTGGATACTCTAAAAGATTTATAGGATACAAGTTTTATGATCTCACGAATAAGTCAATTTTTAGGTCAGGAAATGTCTGGTTCTTTAAAGATATGGAGTTAGTTAGGAAGTTTGTTTTTGAAGAGAAATATTTGATATTCCCACAGATGTTATTGGCACTGATCAGAGTCTCATTCCCGGCCTTGTTCAAGACCTAACCGATCAAGACAATATTAGAGACACTCCTTAAAAGAAATTATTTCAAAAGAACAAACTTTACCACATAGGTTGGCAAATTATGAAAGACCAGCCCAAGCCCATATTATTATTAACAAATCCAGGCCCTTTAAAATCCGTCCTAGTTTGGATGGGCTTGGCTTGGGCTAAGCCTGGATAGGCTTCGGTCGAGCTTAGGGAGGGCTTAGGTTTTCCATTAATTATGAAATAAATTTTTAATAAAGTAAAAAAATATTTAAATTAAAGATAATTATCTAATACATCCCAGACTTGGGCCAACCCAAGCTTTTTTGCCAACTCTATCTGCCACCATAAAAACCAATGCCATTAATGAGATCGTCTAGAGAAAGGAAAAGTATAGTGCTTGATGATTATATTACATTTCTCCAAGAACATAAGGTAGATATTGGAGTGATGGACATTGATCCAGTTAATTTCTATCAAGCCATGGAAAGTCAAGCCATTGAAAGTTCTAACTCTCAAAAGTAGATTGATGCAATGAATGAGTAGATGAAGTCCATAAAGGAAAATGATGCCTAAGATCTTATCTCATTGCCAGAAGGTGCGAAACCTGCTGGTTGCAAATGGATATTTAATACTAAGAGGTATTCGAAATGCAATGTGGAGGGGTACAAGGTGTGTTTCGTCGCAAAAGGCTTTACTCTAGTTTCTTCAAAAGACTCTTTCAGAATTATAATGGCATTGGTAGCTCATTTCAATATTGAGTTATATCATATGGATGTGAAAACAGCATTTCTCAATGGTGACATTGATGAGACGATCTATATGGCACAGCTAAAAAACTTTGTGTTAGGAGATCCAAAGAATATGGTTTGGAAAGTAAAGAAATCCATTCATAGACTCAAGCAAGCATCTCTGTAATGGTATTTCAAATTTCACTAAGTGATCATCTCATTCGGTTTTGTAATGAATTTGGTTGATGATTGTATGTACTATAAGTTCTTTGTAAGCAAGCATGTTTTTTTTAATTTTATATATCAATGACATTTTGTTTGCCAGCAATGATACAGTTTTATTGCACGAAACCAAGAAATTTCTAGCAAAGATTTTTTAGATGAAAGACCTTGGTGATGCTTCTATTGTATTAGGTATATAGATACACTGAGATTCTCAAGAGAGATGGCATGCAAATTACAACCAGATGATACCGTTATGCTAAGAAAGACAAGTTTAGTCTCAATCAGTACCCTAAGAATGATATTAGGAAAAAGAAATGTAAAAGATTTCTTACGCGTCAACAGTAAGAAGTCTGATGTATTCTCAGGTTTGTCTACGATCGGATATTACGTACGTTACTGGGATGTTGGATAGTTACTTAAACAATCCAAAAATAGCTCATTGGAAAGCTGCCAAACGAGTCTTACAGTACTTAAAGAGAGCAAAAGACTACATGCTCATGTATCGGAGGTAAGATCAACTTGAGATCATTGGATATACTGGTTCCAATTTTGCTAGATGCCAAGACAATATGAAATTCACTTCGGGTTACGTTTTTCTATTAGATGGGGGTGTTGTCTCCTGGAAGAGTACTAAACAATCTCTTATAGTTTCTTCTACAATGATAGCAAAGTTTATAGCATGTTATGAGGCATCCAAAGATTATGGCTGCTGAATTTTGTCGTAGGATTGTGTAGAGTAGATAGTATTGATGGAATGCTCAAGTTATCTTGTGACAATAAGTTGGCAATACTGTATTCCAATAACAACAAAGCTTGATGAAGTCAAAGCATATAGACATTAAGTTCCTAGCTGTTAAAAAAAGAGTTTAAAGTGGACAGTTATCATAAAGCACATTGCCACAAATTCTACGATTATGGATCCGCTTACTAAAGGATTGTCACCCAAACTGTTTCATGAGCACATTATTCGTATGGGTGTTGCATTATTAAAGGATATTCAGTTTTAATGAGAGTTTATGATTTTAAATACTCTTTTGTTATAGACATTTTTCAATTATTTTAGTTATCGATATTTGAGGTTATTTTCCACAGAAATAAATCTTTGGTTTAATCACACTCTAATTTTTGTATGATTCGATTTCACTAAAGTTTAAGGTGGAATAGTTGGAAATTGCATGAAATGTCTATGCTACACATCCACATCATTGATTCGTGTCATTCAATTGTATTGGTATAGTGACCATTGATGAGTTGAGTTATAATACTTGTAACAAACGCGACTTTGATGCAATGTTAGTATGATCGATGGCCTAAATTGGTTATAAATACATTTCGATAATGATTGTAAGGTTGAGCTCAAACAATTATTTTTACAAAGTATGATTATAAGATTACAAAGATAGCCCAAATGTTGGATCTTTAATCCAATGTTGTTGGACCCTTAATCGAACATTGGACTTATATGTGAATAATTATGTGTTGTGAACTATTATATAAAGTTAGGCCTAATTAAAAGTGATCTATTAAACTTTTTGGTATTTTGGGCTTTAATGTATCAAATAGGGTGCTGGTCTTTAATGTTCAGAGACTTAATCGTAATTTTAATTTCCATGATGTGTTGAAATGGAAATACCTAATGATAACAAGAAAAGTTATCTATATAAGTGGTTATGATCTCAAGGTTACATATATTATTATATTCTCTACTGACATCACATCATCAGAGAGAGTGCAAAAAGGATTTTAAAAAGATTTTCTTGAAGAACGTGTTGATCTAGAAGACGAACCAAACAACTCTAAAGAGCAATTAAGTATTACAGATTCAGATATACTTCTACGTACTGATTTATTGATTTTTGGTGATACAACATGAATATTCCTACACTATAAGTGATAGTTTTCATTAGAAGTTTATTGTTCTAATAAATTTTATCAAGCCTCTTCATGTTGAATCATTAATAATTGAATATATTTTCAATTAATAATTAAGGTTTTGGTGCCCTCGAATTTGACAATTTTATTATGATTGAGTTTAAGAATAATGGTGGCTGTTTTTTTTTAATGATTAAAAAATAAAAAATAAAATTGGTATTTTTTAAAACCGTTGAAATTAGGTATTTAAAAATTTGAGTTAAGGCCAACGATAACCACTGCCACCACCGGCATCATCATCGCCACACAGCGCCTAGATGGTTATTGGTAGCACGTTGCGACGTGCTTGCTAGTGGTTCTCATGAAGTTACAGCGTGTCACTGCTGGACTGCGTTGAGGCAACAAACTGCAGCACCAAAGTCGCGAGAGATTGCACATCGCATGGCTGTTGGTCTGCGCCGGCAGACAAATTCAGCCTTCGAGCCTACGCTTGCTTTAGGCGAGCAATGACGATGCGCCTTACTAAGGCTTTAGGCTTGAGCTCTTGGAGTTGCTTGTTTGCTTGTTGGGAGTCTACTGTTTCCCATGCTTGTCTTTATTAACGATCGAACCATCTCGAAAGCACTAGGATCTGGATCTGTCTTATTGACCGGTTTTTCTTTTAGACTTTGAACTGGCAAGTGGGGTTGGACGTGCCTGCGAAACCATATGATAGTGTAGAGTAGGCTAGGCTTGGAGATGAACATCTTAATTTTTTTATTCAAAATATGCAATTTCCTGCTCTTCTATACTTCACTTCTGGCAAGTCTCATCGGTCTTCTGGCAATATCAGGCATATAATCGATTCTTTGACTGGCTTTGGTCGAGCAACCGTTACATTTCTTGAACAGCCACAGCCTACATAACTCGTCTCCCTCTTTTCAAGGAAGTGAGTCTGAGACGTATGTAGTTCTCGGTCCTTTTTATATAGTTCCTGACAGGTGCTTTTGTGGCTCTTCACTCAAACCCTGAAGTATTATGTGAGCCCAATCTGTTTAACGCTGTTATTAGGGAAAGATAGCGATGAAGACTATATCCTTCCACCCATCTCAGCCATTTCATACTGAGGGGCGTAATTGATTAAATTGATAAAGTCCCTAAGATCCTCGAATAACCAACTATTGTTTCCCCGTAAAAAAAAGATCATAATAGGTACATTTTAGATAACCTGGGATTATAACAGATTCGTTTCCCATGATAGCGCGAATAAGATCTGGTATGCTCCACTCCTACGGTAATTGGATATTTGACAATTGAACCAACTCTGTGTATTTTTCACAGATTGAATTAAATAATCGGTCTAACTCAGGTGGAGCGCTTTCCGCGTTAAGACCAAGAGATATTAGAACGACAATATGGAGAGGCACAAGGCGTGTTTTGTCGCAAAAGGCTTTTCTTTTCGGTTTCTTCGAAAGAACCTTTTAGGATTATAGTGCCATTGATAGCGCATTTCAATCTTGAGTTACATCAGATTGATGGAAGGATAACATTTTTTAATAGTGACATTGATGAGACGATCTATATAATGCAACTAGAAAACTTTGTGTTAGGATATCCAAAGAATATGGTTTGCAAACTTAAGAAATCTATTTATGGGTTGAAGCAAGTATCTCGAGAATGTATTTCAAATTTCATCAAGTCTCTTTTATAGTCTCTTTTATGATGTAGCAGAGTTTATAGAATTTTATGAGGAATCCAATCACGGAATATGGATGCAGAATTTTATCGTGGGGCAGCGTATGGTAAATGGTATTGATACACCATTCAAGTTACTTTGTGACAATAAATCTGCAGTAGTATATTCCAATAACAACAGGAGCTCGACAAAGTTAAAGCATGTAGACATCAAGGTCGTAATTGTTAAAGAAAAAGTTTAAATTACTCTATGGTTATGGATCTGCTTGCTAAGAGATTGCCACTATTGTGTAAATTTTATTGCATTCGCAAGCACACGAACTTATTGTAGTATAGATTTTGTAGTAACGAGTGTCAATCCCATGCAAAGGTAGATTTAATTATGCGTAGGGTTAATTTTCTAAGTGTATATGCAAGTTGGTTCGAAGTAATTTTCTTTTTTAGGTTTTAAAATAAAATGGTGGGAATGAATTATAGACGAAAACTATACAAATGAAGTGCTTGAGTCTCTAAATTCACACTTAACACTTCACAATGGCCTTAATACTTCGTTTTAGTTCCAACTAATTCATGAGGGGGGCATTTCCACACCTCATAGTTCTCACTCTAATAAATATGGTATCAAGCGCCCAGTGTGCAAGAGGATAATGATCTTTTACTAAGTGTGGTGTTAAGATCACGTTGTGCCAGACGATAATAATCTTTCTGTCGATAAGGTGGCAAGACCGTCTACTAAATAGCTTAGATACACTCTTTGTTGACACTGATTCAAGATGACCCATAAAATATTGTAGGGGAATTTCTTTCTAATAAATATGGTGCTAAGTGCTCTTTGTGCTAGACAGTAACAATCTTTCACTATGGAGCCAGTATGTCATGCAAAATCTAGATGAGATACACTGTCTATCGACAATGAGTCAAAACAACCATATAAATAAGAGAGGAAAAGAAAATAAACTTACAAATTAAGCCCATGGATCATGTTGAGGCTTCACTTTCAACCCAAGCTTGAGACTAAATTAGCCACTCATAATTAAACTAAGGGTAAAATGATAATTTTATTAAGATTCTAGAACATATATGATGGAGGGAGAATTACCAAAAAATGAGCTCAAAAATGGTTTCAGAGGTGTCAAATTAGGGGGGAGCTCTCCATTTATAGGTAAAATAGGTAAATCGTGACAATCAGATGAAAACAATTCAAACGCTCAAGATTGGGCCATGTGCCAAGCTTTTGGTCCAATAGAATATACTGCCACATCAACATTTCAGCCCAATAATATACTGTCACATCATCAGTCAATGCCACATTAGTTTTTTGGTCCAATAGAATCCTATCACATCATCAGTTGCGACATAATCAATCAATGCCACATCATTGGTCCAATGGGATGCTGCCACATCATCGATCAATGTCACGTAATCGATCAATGCCACGTCATCATACAGTATATGTGAACAGTGCCGTATTTGTGAATAATACTATAAACGTGAATATTTTCGTAAACGTGAACAGTGCTAAATACCCCTTTATACTCCTCCTAAAGTTTTCAATTATTCCGAGTTCAAAAATGCGATCTGTTTTGCTATCTGACATCTCATTAGTCGTGAAATAGCCAAAATATCTCTAAATATATAAAATACTTAAATTATAATAAAACACACATAAGAAAAGCTTAGAGGATTTAAACATATGAAAATAGAAATGTTGGTGAGACTTGGAGCACAAGATGACAATTTTACTCAGTATAAATATGCATTCTCCAGTACTCAACACACCTCCCAACCAACTTATTGGTAGTCCCTGATAAATCAAGTGATAAAATCTAACAAAATTCAAACTGAAATCTATTTATCAAATAAATAAACTTTTTGAAAAATTGTGTTCTTGCCCTTTGCTACTCAACCATTAATCAACAATTCAGCAAACCATTTTTAGTGCTAGCCAATGTTTGCCATAATGATTATGGGGTTTGGTCAAAATAAAGCAATATTTTCATTCTTACCATCTCATTGAAGTTTCTTCTGTAGGCAACAAGTTTATTTATATTATATCTCTAACCAACTCTAACCATTTTACGCGAACACTCTCTGCTTGCTGAGGCAGGAGGCCCAGTTACTAAGTAAGAGTTCACACAATCTTGATCAGCTCTCACCGTTTGAGGCGAACACTCTTTGTTAAGTAATGATACAGCTACAAACTCTTGTACAAATTTATTTTGTACAAACTGATGTGGCATGATTTAATTGGTAGAATTAAATATCACTTGGTCCACATGATTTGTTTTTATTATTTTATATTTTCTTTCAACCAATGAATTAATGCCACATCAATTTGTACAAATTTAGTTTGTACAAGAGTTTGTGGCTGTATCATTACTCCTCTTTGTTTGCTAAAGTAGGAGACTAGATTACTGAGTGATAGTGTCTCCTTCATTTTTTTCTCTTGTTCTTTCCTTTTTCCCCCTTTTTTTTTACAGGGCAAAATGACCACTACCTTTACGTATTGCTCACGAATGAAACGAAAGAACTAGGCATTACAAAATCTTAACTTACTAGCACCATCACTTGTCGCGTGTATGTCTCTAGACTAGTCTGTAGAATTTCTCCAGATGGCCAAGGTAGACAAAAAGGGTTAGTCAATAATATCGGATAAATTTCAAAAAAAAAAATTTTTAACTAAACACCAAGACTAGGAAGATGCATTTCTAGAGTAACTAAACTCTATATTTGACCATCTTCGACTCAAAAAATCAGAAATGGTTAGTAAAAACATCAACCAAGACTAAAAAAATGTGTTTCTGTACTAAGCCTAGCAAGAATACGATAACACAACTATTATTTATTCAATAATTGTCAACTATTCTTGACCCTCAACCAGAATGAGATATTGTCTTCAATGTCTTGAACGAAAGAAGTAGAGCTTAGAAAACATCACCTGAACATTGCAATAAAAAATATTTGCAAACGGAGAGTTAAATCTAATTTATGCTTCTTACTACTGCCGCTACTATCATTAGTCGACCAATCCAACATAAGATTCCTGGGATCTAGCTCTGGTTTATAAGGTTTTAAAAGATCAAGTAACTCATTAGCAGTAGTAGCACAAAAAAAAAAGTTTTTTCACTGTACATGAAATGAAATGATTTTTAATAGCGTAATTAATAAATGCTATAAAGCCATCATAAAAGTTGTTAACATATAATAAGCCGATGGGTTTTTTATGAATGTTCATATGGGCCTAATAAACAAATGTAATTAGTGCCTCTAGAGTTGTAAAATCTCGTAGTAAGAAAATGAAAGCGTCAACTTGTTTTAGCATTTTCGTTATTCTTTCTTACATACTTGGGACAACTAATTCTTCTCCAATTGGTAGGACGGGCAAGCATTCCAGAGATTTTAAAGCTTTTGAGATGATACTAAGCACTTGGCTTACTCTGGTGTAAGCAGCTTCTGAGACAAGTATTGATAACCCTCGATCACCTCCTCTATATACTAGGTGTGTCTTTCTCTCTGGTAGTAGTATTCAACCAAGATTTACAGCTGCTTCAACAAACTTTCTATATTTATGATAGTCAAACCCAGAAAGCGCACAAACATTTTTCAGTTGTCTACTTGAAGTGGCTGCCATTTAGAAAATCTCAAAAACAATCTGTGAATGCTTTAAAAAAATGCTCATATTTAAAAATCTTGGTGATAGATATAATGATACACAAGTATCAATGGGCTGGGTTTGTCCAATGACGCGGAAAGCTTATGGCTTAACTATTCAAAAGTAAACAGTAAAAAGAAGCAAATAATGATTAAATAGAAATCACACCATTAAAAGCAATAATGCAAACAGTAAATCAAAAGGATATATGCTGATAGTTGTGATTGTGACTTACATCTTCCTTTCATTTTATGTCAAAAAACGACTTGAACGCTCTTTATGGGTCAAGGGTATACTTCCCATCCAGTTTTCTTATAAATTGGCAAATAAAGCCGTTTATAGTAAGATTCTGAAACTATATTGTGCATGTTCTTTTTGGAATAATGGCTATAATTGGAAAATTGCACGTTGTACTATCCACTGGGATATGTTTCAATAGACAAAAGGATATCATCTGATAACTCCTTATTGAAGCCATCCTTAATAAATTTAATCTTATCTTCCCTATTGTCGAACACCATTCCCAAAGTAGTACAAGGATTTCTATAGCATTGCATTCTGCCACACTTATGACAAGAAACTGGAAACCGTGCAGCTCTTCATTTTCTTGAATAAATTCCTTTTCCGCAACCATGCATGTAGGCAACAAAGTTAAAAGGTAATTCCCTTACTAACTACACTTTGACTTCGATTAACCAACGAATGTCAACAACGGTGTTATTCTTCATAAGTAGGTATATTCGTTCGGACCGAGCTTTGTAGATTGGGAAGAGTGCGTTCTGCGGAAGAGAGGGAAATCGCTTGTGAAGCTTTGCAAAGGCTATGCTCCAATCCATACCTTGGCTAGAGAATATTAGTTATTTTCGGAAACAGAAGGAACTGACTTCAATAATGACGGAATACCATTATCCGCCACTTAACTTTGGTGGCAAGTGATAACACACCAAAAAAAAGAATAAATCTAGCAAAAACAAAATACAGGTGAAAGCAAACAACAAAATAAAAACACACTATGTAGAAAGTGGGATGTTAACTCACCGTCGTCCTCTTATTGAGTTTACCTCAAGTTCTAATTGGATTTTATAAATAACACCTTCTATTTTTCTAAGTTGTCTTTCTAGCTCTTCAATGAGAGATACTAACGCTAGTGGTCATAGATCCCAAACAGTATGTAACTGACAAATTGGATCAAGTCGTTTAGGTGACGCTTCACCGTAGAAGTCGTTTAAATTGGTTAAAGAGCATTTGTCTCACTGAAGTACTCATGATGTATAACATGAGTGATGAGAGAGAAAATAATTGTTAAACAAAAACACTTTAACAAATAATTTTAATTAGCAAAGAAAAAGTAAAAAAAAAAAAAAAGTTAAATCACCAAAAATAAATAGAAAATAAAATCTCAGTCCAAATTTGGTGGGTCACTTAAATCTATTTTGTTGTCTTTTCCATATGGTTGGTACTCGAGATATGGCCTTACATTTTTTACCATTAACTTTAAAAATGGCACCATACCTTGGATTCTTAATTTTAATGGCCCTATATAAAAAGACAGTGTGCATAATAAATGGATCAAACCATCGAGAGCATAATGTACATGGAGAGTTGTGCAAGCAAGAATTGAATAAAAGCACTTTTTGACCTGGTGTGAAAGATTTTCTCATGATTTGCTTATCATGAAAGACTTTTATCCACTTCTTGTAATCCTTAGTGTTTTTATCATTATAATTCTCCTCAGGTTCGGTCAGCTGTAATCTCTTTTTCAAACCACAGATGGGATAAATGATATCTGCATTCTTTTATTTGTCATCAAGGAAGGATGATATGATTTTTGACAATCTGTTTTCTTCTCCCAAGAATGCATACTCCAAAATGTCAGGTAACGGATTATGCTCAAATTTTGGTGATGATTCCGATGATGGGATGAGATTTCTCCTCAATGGTGCCAGTTGCTCTATTCTTGAATTTCATTTGTCAATATCCATGCATGATGATAAATCCAATAAGGCATTGATCTCATCAATTGATCTGTTAATATCAAATTTCAAACTAAAGTGAGTTAAATATGTTTGTAAAGGGTCATCACTAAGGTTAAAAGGAAAAGTATGATCAACTAGTTCTTCAATTAAATCCACATCAACAATTCCTTCGTCTTTATCAGGGGATTATTTGACAATGTTAAATATATTCAGCTCCATGGTCATGTTGTCAAAGGACAGCTGCTAATTCCAATACTGTATTGAATGTGGGCATCGGCAGTTGCCTAGAAAAGTCAACCTAGAATAATGAGGATGTGCTTCTTCAAATCCTGCACTGGTCAAGTATCAAACACAATGAAATCAACAGGAAAATAAAATTCGTCTACCTGAATGAGCACATCCTTCACAATACCGCGAGGTATTTTGATGGATCAATCTGCAAGTTGCAACATAATTGGAGTAGGGTGTAATATTCTCAGTCCAAGTTTCACAAATATTGAGTAATGTAAAATATTTACACTAACTCTTAAGTCTAACAAAGCATTCTTAAATGTATGGTTCCCTATGCTACATGAGATGGTATGGCAGCCCGAGTCTTTATATTTTGGAGAAATTTTATGTTGGAGTATACAACTAATATTTCTCTTTTTAGTGCAAAAGTCTTTAAGAAACTTGGCGGAAAAGGGTACTTGTTTAATATCATCAAGTATAGGGATGCTAACACGTGCCTGTTTAAAGATTTCCATAATCTAACCTATGACATTTTCCTTCTTTGCTTTAGGTAACCTCCGAGGGAAAGGAGCTTTAGGAATGTATTCTTAGGGGCTACTATCTTCTTTCTCCTTTTGTGATGAGTCTTCAGAGTCTAAGGGTACAACTTGAGTTGCCTTTGTCACTGGCATTTCTACTTCGTTGTCGACTTCTTTGCCTTTTCGCAAGGTCATGATGGCTTTGCTCTCTTCATACTACTAAGGTGAACTTGTACTTACTTCATGTACTCCTTTAGGATTAGGCACTGGTTGGCTTGGAAATTTATCTTTTTCAACAATCATCACCAAGGTTTGAACTGAAGAAATAAGTTGGCCCACTATATTTTCGAGGTTCAAAATTAATTGGGCTTGTGAATTGAATCCAACTCTCATCTCATTCCGCAACTCGTCAATTCTGCGATTTTATTGTTCTATTGCGGTGTGAGTAAAATTTTTTAGACTTTGGAATGCCTTTTCTCATGGTCTAACTTGTGAGTTGTTCTATTTCTGATTATATGGTCTGAATGGTGGTTGAAAGACTTGAGGCGCTTGATGAACTGGTTGCACTGGTGGAGCTAGGGCTACTGTTCCATTCTGTTGGAATCCTTGAGACCATGAAAATTTGGGATGGTCTCTCCATCTAGGATTATAAGTATTGGAGTAAGGGTTGTAGTTTGACTACTTTCTCATCACATTTATGGCATTGGCTCGATCTAGGTATGAATCAAATTAGTTGTAGGCTTGTGGCTCTATTGACTTAGCAGCTGTCAATGATTCTATTTTGTGAGAAAATCCTTTAACTATCTCTTTGAGTTCCTTGATTTCCGATCATGACCCCCCAACATGGATCTCGTTTACTCCATTAATCCTTCTCACATTCCTGAATGATCGACTCTGCTGTTAGGAATTATCCGCTTATCACTAGAAGAAATCCCAAATCTCTGATACACTTTTAGACATGAACTCACTTTCACTTGTTGTCATTAGCCATTCTTGCACATGTGGCAATCGTCTCTCTAAGAAATATTGACATTGGTGTGATTTCTCATACCCATGAGTTGGGCACTTCAAAGGTGCCTCGTTGAATAGCTCCCATGCTTCAAAGAACTACTCGTCTTCTTTTTGAGTAAACTCTGAAATTTTCTTACGAATAACATTGGTTTTATGCACTAGAAAGTATTTATTTAAAAACTTAGTTATCATTTGTTCCCGTGATGTGATATTGTTAACAGGTAATGTATTAAATCATGAACGAACTCCATCTTTTAGAGAAAATAGAAATAGTCTAAGCTTAACATCTTTATCTGAAAATTTTTCATATTTAAAAGTTTGGCAAACAACATGAGAATCATTCAAATAATTGTGTAGATCTTCATTTTCCAAGCCATAGAATGATGGGAGATAATTTAGTACACTAAGTTTTAATTTGAAACTCCTAGTAGCTACATTTGGATATCTTACGCATGATGTGCTCAAATTAGCTAAGGGACCGAACTACCCCTTAAATAGCCTCTCTTGTGGTGCTTATGCCTGTTGTTGTAAATCCATTTCAATTTTATCGTCAGTTTTAACCTTTGATGCAATGTATCTATATGTGCGAAGTGTTTTTTCCAGTTCAAGGTCAATAGGTTCTAGATCATGTGACTATGACCTTCGACCGTGCATGTAAGAGCACGTACAAATTAAAAACAAAAATGAAAACTAAGAGAGAGGAGAAGTTACGATACTAACCTTAGCACATTGTTACAAACTTACTATGAAAACTCACTCAAGTACTATAAATGTACAACAAGAAGAAAAGTGAAATAAAAATAAATTAACCGAAAATAAATTAATTGAAATTAAAATGAATTGATAGGCGGTTGAACCAGCCACCTAAATAAAATAACAACATATTAACAAAAGAATATAAGCAGTGTTATAGAACCAATCATATAATAATACACAAAAAATGAAAATAACAATTTAGGCAGTTAAACTGGCCATATAAATTAACAAAATAAATGAAAAATCACAAAGAAAAATAAATTAAAAATTAAATTACAGAAATTTAAAGGAGAGAGAAAGAAAAGAAATACTTACCTCAAGATGCGGACTCTCATTGTTTTTTCAAATTGCAAAAATTTTCAGCCAATTAAGTGATTAATTCAAATTATTGGGTCTTTGGTGTAATTTTTAAAATCAATATTCACGTCTATTCAGTCCAAATCAAGTCCAAGTTGAGTCTAAATTAGTTCAAGTTGTAGGTCCAAATTCCCTTATTATGGGAAATTCGGCCGAGGACCTATTTGATATCTTTCCAAACTTTTATGATTACACCATAATTTTTAGAAGTGTAGAAAAGTGTGGGATGAAAATAAAATTTCTGAAAATATGTGTGGCCAAAGCAGAATTTAAGAAAAGAATGAAGGAGTAAGGAAGAACTTGCACAAAAAGTTATTTACACAATATTTATAAAGAAAATTAACTCTATAAATTACAATGACTTACCTCCCCAGCAATAGCGCCGAAAACTTATTGTGCAAATTTTATTATACTCACAAGTGCACAAATCTATTGTAATATAAATTTTATGGTAACGAGTGTCGATCCCACGACGAGATATATTTAATTATGTATATGGTTAATTTTCTAAGTATATATGTGAGCTGGTTGGAAGTGATTTTTTTAACTTTTAAAATAAATTGACGGGAATGAATTATAGACGAAAACTATACAAATGAAGTGCTTAAACATCTAGATTCACACTTAACATTTCATTATATACTTAATATTTCGTTTTAATTCTAATTAATTCATGAGGGGGTATTTCCACCCCTCATAATCTTCACTCTAATAAATATGATATCAAGCACTTAGTGTGTCGGAGGGTAATTATCTTCCACTATGTGTGGTGTCAAAAACACGTTGTGCCAGACGATAATAATTCTTCTGTCAACAATATGGCAAGATTGTCTATTAAATAGTTTAGATGTACTCTCTGTTGACACTGAGTCGAGATGACCCATAAAATAGTATAAGAGAATTTCTCTCTAATAACTATGGTGCTAAGTGCTTATTGTGCCAACCAGTAACAATTTTTCAATAGGGAGTCGGTATACTATGTAAAATTTAGACAAGATACACTTTCTATCGACAATGAGTCAAAAAAACCACATAAATCATAGAGAAAAAGTAAATAAACTTACCAAACTTAGCCTAAGATCATGTTAAGGCTTCACATTCAACTTAAGCTTGAAACTAAATTAGCCACTCACAATTAAAGTAGGGGTAAAATGATAATTTTATTAAAATACATAGAAAATATCAGATGGAGGGAGAATTACAGAAAATGGAGCTCAAAAATGGATTCAGAGTGTCATACTAGGGGCAACCCTCTATTTATAGATATAGTGGGTAAATCATGGCCATCCGATAAAAACAATTGGGACGCTTAGGATTGGGCCACGTGACAAGCTTTAATTGGCTGGATCACATCATCAGTCAACACCACATTAGTGTTTCAGTCCAATAATATGATGCCACATCATCGGCCAACGCCACATTAGCATTTTGGTCGAACAGAATCCTGTCACATCATCAGTCAACGCTATATCATCAGTCAATGCCACATAATTAGTCCAATAGAATGTCGTCATGTCATCAGTCAATACCACATCATTGGTCAGTGCCACGTCATTAGTCAATGTCATATCATCACACTGTATATGTGAACAGTACTGTACTTGTAAATAGTACTGTATATGTGAACAATGTCGTACACGTGAACAGTGCCATATACGTGAACAATGCCAAATACTCATTTATGTTCCTAAGATTTTCAACCGTTCTAAGTTTAAAAATACCATACGTTTTACTATTCGACTTCTTATTAGTCATGAAATAACCAAAATATCCTTGAAATATATAAAAAGACTTAAATTATAATAAAACACACATAATAAAAGCTTAGAGGATTTAAACACATAAAAGTAGAAATGTTAGTAAGACTAAGAGCATAAAATAACAATTTTGCCCTTTATAAATATGCATTCTCCAATACTCAACAGCCACCCAAAATGTTTCATGAGCACACTGCTCATATAGGTGTTATATTATTAAAAGATATTCAGTTTTAATAGGAGTCTGTGATTTTATATGCTTATTTGTTATAGACATATTTCAATTGTTTCAGTTATAAATATTTGTGGTTATTTTCTATAGAAAAAAAGTTTTGATTTATTTACACTTTGATTTTATATAGTTTGATCTCAATAAGGTTTAAAATGGACTAGTTGAAAATAAGTATGTTAAGATCATATTGCACAAAATTTTCATACTATACATTCACATCATGATTCATGTCATTCAATTGTATTGGCATAGTTACAATAGTTGTAACAAATGTCACTTTGATCTTATATTAGTATGATTGATGGGCCGAGTTAGTTATAAATACATTTAGATAATGACAATAAGCTTGAGCTCATACAGTTATTTTTATAAAGCATGATTATAAAGTTATACATATAGCCCAAGTGAGAGATTGTTTGATCTTTAATTCAACGTTGGACTTATATATGAATAATTATATATTACGAACTGTCATATAAAGTTAAGCTTCATTAAAAGTAATCCATTAAGGTTTTTACTGATTTAAAATTTAATATATCTAATATCGTGTTGACCTTTAATGTATAGAGACTTAAGGGTAATTTATACTTCTATGATGGGTTAAAATATGAATACCTAGTGATAACAGGAAGAGTTATCTAAATAAGTGATTATGGTTCTCAGGATACACGTATCGTTTTATTCTATACTGACATATCATTATCAGAGAGAGTACAAAGAAAGTTTTTAAAAGATTCTCTAGGAGAAGTTGTTGATTTGAAAGAGAAACTATATGACTTTAGAGAGCAATTAGGCATTATGAATTCAGGTGCACTTTCGTATATTCGTTTATTGATTCTTGGTGATACAACATGAATATTCTTGAATTATAAATAATTGTTTTTATCAAAAGTTTATTGTTCTAACACATAATACTTATAAATAAATCATAATGAAAACGAAAGCAATATGTCAACTGAAATTTAATATCATAGAAGACAAAAAGAGGGTTAGGGTGCATTTGGTATTATTTTGGTTTTGTTGTTTTTCGTTTTCCCAAGAATGAAGAAGTGTAAAATTTGTTTGGTTCACTTGTTTTTAAATAGTATTTAATTTCAATTGAGAATGATTTGTTTTCATTCTCCAACTTTATAAAAGAAAAGTAGAGAGCAAGGAATTGATGTTTTTCAATTTTCATTCTTCAAATAGGCCGTACGAGTGCCACTTACACAATAAAAAGACAAAATTAATCCCATGACCAATATTTGCTTTATAATACAATTTTATTATTGTTTAATTGTTTTAATTATTTTTGCTATAATGATAATATATTATTTTGTAATTTTAAAAAAACTTAATTTATCTCATTTTTATAAAATAAAAATTTACTATTACACAAAAATAAAAAATATCAAAATTTTTTTTCATTTATTAAAACTTTTTCATTATAATACATTTTTTTAACTCTCATACATTTTCTTCACTTTTTCAAACAAACAACCAAACGCATTTTTAATTTTTCATTTTCAAATACCATTTTAGAAATTTTTTACTTTAACTTTATTTCAATTCAACACACAACGCATTTTTAATTTTTCATTTTCAAATACCATTTTAGAAATAATCAACCAAAAGTATTTTATTTACACTAAAAACTAATTATTTCTAGTTTATAAAACAAAAATAAAAATATCATCTAAAAGATAATACCAAACGCACCCTTAGCAACTAGCAACTAGCATGTAATGGTGGCAACACAGCTTCGTCCAACTCTGTTAATTTCAATTGTAGAGGATTGTTCCAACCCTACTCTGAACACGTGCAACACATTTTTTTCGGTTTTTTGGAAAGGAACACAGTTTTGGAAATAAGCTGAACTGTGCACGAATCAACAGCGAGTTAGCAGGTACATTGAAAGACACGTGCCAGTGAAATATCAGCTCGAATGACCAAGATAAAATAAATTATCAATAGAGACTGCCAGTGACGTGTCCTTTTGTCATTTTGTTAATAAAACATAAGGTCTAAACGTGAATTAAAATACATGATTTTCCACGTGTCAGTGTGGCAAGTCATGGAATGCACGCGTATCGTCCTATCATGTTCCTGAGCACAGAAATAAAACGACATGTCATCTCTAGAACTTTCCTTGTTGCCACGTTAAAGCGACTCGGCAACACAACAATATGAAAAAGTTGGTCAAAGTTGGAATATAATAGAATGGGCGGTAAAAAGAAACCCCGAAAAGGGCAACATTGATTGAATGTGAACGCGTAACTCAAGTCAACTTAGCCATAAATTAACTGATCTTAATTTATAAAAAATAATAATAATCTCTTGGTTAAAGAGAGTTGATAAATTTCATCAATCTTATGATCAACCTGAGAATTGTTTTCAAACAAATTATATGTAATTTATTTGTTAAATATTCTTAGATTATTGAGTATAATTATTGAATTAATGTAAGTTATATTATTATGTAAATTATATATTTCTAACCATTTCAAGTGTTTTTACAATGAATTTGAAAACTTAAATATTTTATTTACTTATTTTGAAAATAAAAGACACATCTTGTACATAGAAAAACTTATTGTATAGGGATAAGAATTTTCATCCCATAAACATGGAAAATGTTACACTTGTCGTAATGACTGCATACTTCTGTAACGAAATGAAAAATATAACTAACGTATGGTTGATTGTTCATGTAAACACAGCCTATATGAACATTATAATTGGTTTGTATCTAAAATTACCCAATAAAAAAAATTGTTGACGTTTCATTATTTGACGTTTCCGGAAACTCTATAATTTTATCTTAGAATTTTGGAGCACGTTTATAAGGTGGTTTTGAACTGTGAGTTTCAAATGAAAAATGGACAGAGGCTATATATATATATATATGAAAAGAGCACAAATTATTGGAAAACGGATTTGATAGAATTAGAAAGAAAAATCTATACAACAAAGGAGTAGATTATGTTCACACAGGTAAAAGAATTTAATTTTGTGGACCCCTTTTCGGCCCACAATTATAAAACAATGTCTTTCATCTGCTGATGGCTGTGAGAACAGGGAAGGGAATTCCCTGTAACTCCAACTTGCTCGGCTCTCGCCACTCGACCAACGGTCGAGTTCCCATGTGGCGACTCAAAATTTCTTTTTTTTCATTTATTAATTGAGTGAAACCAATAACTTCTTTATTCGTGTAAGGTCGGCAGAGTAAGTACCTCCCGAGTATTAGTAAGAATATATATTTAATCTGTGTTTTATGGACTTGATTTAGGAATAAGTCATAATATATGACTTGATTTAGGAATAAGTCATAGTAGATATCTGAAATCAGTATTCATAAAAGATGTTAAATTCCTTGTACGTATATCGTCTTCTACAAAATAATTTGCAGGGCATATTAAAGAATATCGAAAAAGACATAAGCACCCCTAAATTTGGAAAAATAGTCAATAAAGTCCCTAAATTTTCATAAAGGAACACTAAAATCTTCTTTTGACCTTAATAACTTTTGATCTTATTAACTTTAAAAAATCACTCCAATGTTTTATAATAAAATATAATATTAAAATAAATACAATAATATATACATTTAAAATATTTTCAATATTTAAAAATATTTTAATATATTACAACCTATGAGACATATGTTATTATATTGAAGTAAATTTTATAATAAATAGAAATATAATATTAAAATAATTTTTTAAGAATTTAAAATATTTTGAATATTATGTAATGTTAACGTTATTAGTAAGTGAAATTTTTTAATTGTAAAATATACAATATTTGTTTTAAATCTCTACAATAAATACAAGTATATTATTAAAATATTTTAATATTTTTAATCTACTAAACAGATTACATTATTTATATTATATTTGTATTTATTAAAAATTTTAAAATTAATTTTTTAGTTATTAAAATTAAAAGATACTATGGTCAAAAAGGGGATTCGGATGTCTTTTTTTAAAAACTTAGAGATTTATATGATTATTTCGCCAAACCTTGAGGGTGTTGCATATTTAAAAAAAAAATCTCTTTGGATATTCAATCTCTAGGGATGCTTATGAGATTAGAGTTAAAAATAGACTATAAATAACAATAAATGGAGAGGAAATGGATAAAATTCCATTGTCTTAGCTTGTACAAAAAAATTAAAAGAAAATATTAATTCATAAATTAAGAATTGCTTCAAAATTATTAACATGTAATTTATCACTCTTATAGAGTAATAATATAGGTGCACATTTTTATTTAACTTTATTTTATACAAATTGATATGGTATGATAAAATCTGTTAAATTAAATATCTCTTGGGGCATAGATTTATTTTTATTATTTTATATTTTCATTCAACCAATAAATTAATATCAAATTAGTTCATACAAGATAAGTTTATAAAAGAGTTTGTGATTGTATCATCACTCTTTATTATTAGTTGATGTTGGATTGTTCTTTTAATAAATAATTTTTAATACAAAATCCCGTATAAATTAAAAAATAGAGAAATATTTTAATATAAAATATTTTATTTTTTAACTATAACTTTATTGTATTAAAATAAATAACCTTTATCAGATAATTATTCATTTTTCAACAAGAGTACAACACAACAGCCAATCTTCCCTCGCCTGTGTCTGAAATTAAAATGCGCAAGAGAGATTTTTGCGAATCCTGGTGATCACAATTTTTTACACTCGATGACCTGTCGTGATCATAGCTAAAGACATCCATCCTTAGGGCGAAAATTCAAATTACATTGGACATTAGTGGGGTCGACAAAAGAAAAGATAACCCACTTGAACTCAAAAACCAAACCGCCTTTCTGACATCTAAAATTGTTATTGGCTCATTGCCAAGGGCGGCTGACCAACTTTTTATGATTCCGAGAACTAAGCCAGTATTTTTTCCCTTCAAAATTCAATGAATACTTAACACGTGGAAACCTGACATTTCAGACCCATGCCACACGTGTCAAAACCAAATATGGCCCCCATCAAACATGGGGTCTTCACATCACCATTAAATTCTTTCTAAAAAGGGCAACATTAGAAAGAACTGTTGTGTAAACGACAATAACACAAATCATTTTATTTGATTTCCATATACAGACATCCATTGCTTCGTATACTACGAAAGACTACATTGTCATTTCACCACTACCATTTCTCTCTGAGAAGAGGAAAACCCTATTTACATTTTCAAGCAAAGACTCAGGTATAAAACAACGAAACCTATATATATATCACTTCTATAATAAAAACTGTGACCTTGTCACTACTAACCAGTCCTTCACATTTTGTCTTATTTTCCACTTTCCCCATCTTCCTCAATCTTCTATTTTTTGCTGCTTCTATATACAAACAACTAAAGAAAAACTAGGCAAAAGCATACATTAATCAAACTACTTTGTATAAGTTGGGTGGATAATAAGATGATAAAACTAAAGTGCCAATAAGTAAACACTAGAATTCTATCAATAATCCCCCCATTGGGGCTCGGTGAGGGATTCCCTTTCTTCGCTTGCTGATTTGGTGACTAACAGCAGTTGGAGGGGGTGTTGAGGGGGAGAAGCTTTGCATTTTGTTGTGGTTGTTGCTGCTGATGTCCCTATTCTTGAGCTTGCCGTGGCTGCTGCTGTTGTATGAATCCTCAGAGTCCGATCCCATTGCTAGCCGGTTCTTCCTCTTTTGAAAATTCTTTGATGTTCCAACCATCTATGATAAAATCAACATTTTGAAAATAGAAATGTTATTAAAATGAGCAAATTCACAAAAAAATAGGTAATTGAAACTTGAAAGGGGTGTTCATGTTTCACACTTCATAATCAATCTAATTATCGGCACAACTTCTTTCTCGGATTTAAAGAAAATCCAGCATCTAGGACCAGATGAACACACATGCTCTCTCTCTCTCTCTCTCTCTCTCTCTCTCTATATATATATATATAAAGGAATCAAATTAATTAATTAATTAATCAATCAATCAAAGGGGTAATTGAATTTGAAATCCAATTCTCAAGTACTCCACCTTCTGTAAGCTACTTAGTCATTAAGGAATAAAAAAAAAAAATTAGAGAGGGAAATCAATTAATTATGAAAAGTCAACTCCATTCCAACCAAACAAACAATGTGCTAACTGAACATTATTGTTTTCTTTTCCCACACTTGCTCATCAACCAAAGAAGAAAAATGGGACAACATTGACATGAGTTTTGATTAAGGTTACCTTGCAGCCAAGAGAGCAGAAGCGGAAGGAATCAAGGAGACTGCGGTCGCAAACCTCGCAGGTGTTTGTGACACCCTTGCCAGGCCTAGGCTGAGGCCTCTCATTCAAGAACACAACTCTGGCACTGTTAATAACATAAGTTTGGACTCCAGATATGTCCAGCACCTTCTGAATTTCAGACACCCTTATCACATCATGGTATGAGGACCTTCTTATCTGTTCCATTTACAAATCAATAAAATATAGGATTCCCATTAATTTAAAATTAGCTTGATTAGTCAATTAAAAAGAAACAGGGGATTTTGGGATTTTGATTTTTGAACCTGAATAGCACGATGGTCCTTGTGGTAGGCCAAGCAGAGAGAGCAGAAAGCGCCATTCATACAATCCAAACAATACATATTGCATTCACTCTTGTGAGAATCAGCATGTAACTTGCATTGAACAAAGAAGCTCTCACTTAGCAATGGCTTCAGCCATAGAGGCCACCTGTTGTCCTCTTCATCCGGGCCCTATGACAAATAATCAAACACATAACATTAGGCCATTGTTGTAAATAAATAAAGAAAAATGCCCAAACGACAAAAAAGGGAAGAATGTGAAAAAAGTTGTTTGCAATTGTAATACCATTATTCTACGATTCTTGGGCTTGATTTCACGGACAGTGGATTCTTGATTTTCGATCGCCAGCTTGAACAACTCACAGAGTAAATATATCTAGTTCAGTTAGAGAAAGATGGTTTAAAGAGAGGGTGATAGATATTATTAGTAGACAAAGCAGAGGCGGCTGAGACCGAGACGATGAAGAAAAAATGCTTGCCGATGAGAGAGAAAGAGAGAGGGGCCGTTCTTATCTCCACACGCGAAGTCCACACTCCGAACCTAATACCAAACCTAAGTGCGTTGGCTGCAAGGAACCCGCCTTCTCCTTTCCTTCTATTTTCCTTTCATTGTCACCGCTATTGCCTCCTTTTTGGACTTATTATATATAAAATGAACTTATAATTAAGATTTCTAGTCATAGTAAAACTACGACAAATTAAATAATAATAAAAATATTTTAATATATTATATTAAAATTTATATTATTTTTATTTTTAACTCATTCTTAATTTTAATATAATTAAATTGCCTGACTTAAAAATATATATATTTATATTCATTTTCATTCTCTTATTCAATTTTACTTTTTGTTTTTACTTTTACAAATTTTTATATAATTTACAAATGTTGAAAGTTTGTGCTCAAAATCATTGTCCTTGTCCATGGATTAACTTGTTTTTATTATTATTGTAATTATTTTATTTAGAATTATTTTTGTCTAATAATTTTATTGACCAAGTAGGCTTCACGCTTTAATTACTTTTTGTAGTTATCTTTTTTTTTTTCCTTTGAAAAGAAGGAAAAAAGGTCATTAATACTCTCAAGTTTGCTTAAATGGTCATATAAACCCTATTAATTTCATAAATAGTCATAAAATCTCTTTTAATGATTTTAACCTTAGATTATACTCAAAATTTTTATGATAAACACAAATACAATACTAAGATAAAAATAATAAATTATATATATATATATATATAGTGTGTCTGTGTGTGTGTCCTACAAATTATTTTTAATATTAAGCTATTATCAATATTGCCTTATATATTTTATTTATATTTAATTCCATTATTGCAAAAATTAACTTTAAAATTATGCTAATATAGACATAAGATAAAAAATGTTATAAATAAAATATATAACCTAGATTTTGTAAGTTATTTTGAATGTTGTATAAAGTTATTTTATACCATTAATCTGTGAAACACATTTTATTCATTTTGAAACAAATTTGAAATACTATTATTATTATTATTAAAAATGATTTTGTTTAATATTCAAAATAATTTATTAAATTTATAATATTTTACGTATTAAATTTAATATTATATTTGTATTTATTATAGTAGTTTATTTAAAGTCAATTTTTGTGTTATTCTAATCTAAGGATATAATCATAAAAAAAAAAAGGTTTGTATAATCATTTATGAAACTAAAGAGGTCTATGTGATTATTTAAATAAACTTTAGTTTAGGGGTGTGGGTGGCTTTCCCTAAAAAATAATAAACCAAACTCTTCTACGATTTCTATCTTATTTTATTGTTATAATTTAATATGTTTATGATTTATTGTCGAAAAAAAAAGGTAAGTGATCAAATATATGGTAAAAATTGTGACATGAACTTATGTTACAGGATAGTTCTTCTTCTTCTTCTTCTTTTTTCATTTTCTAAGTTAGGGCAACAATTATAATTATCTTTTGTCAAGACTTGATCGAGTAGTTTTGAAGTATCTTTATTTGACTGGCTACTCAAGATGAAAGCATGGGACGTAGGAAATAAAAATATAATTTAGGCTACGCCACCCACCTTCCAACTTTAAATAAAGATAAAATATTAAAGACTACTATGACCTTATATTAAAAAGGAAATGCCATGCAATATGGGAAAAAAAATGATGCTGTCTAATACTTTAATTCTATATTAGTGATAGAGCTAAAAAAAAATAGAGACTACGGTTGAGATGTTTTTATCAAGTTCGGCCAATGTTATGTAGTATTTGGTTCCGGTCGGCCATTCATCCACACAAAACCAAATCAAGTATCTCACCTTTAACAACTATCATTTCACTAAAAATTTGTTAAGCATAAAGTAAAAATCCATGCATACATTAATCTGTATATCACATAACGAAAAGGAAAAATTAACTCAATTTTTCCTTTTTATCTAGATATCGTAAGAGCAAAAATAGATATATAAGAGCACGTGTAAATCGTGTTTGAAGTAAAATTTTTTATTGAATCATAAATATTGAGTATTTGAGTTAAAGATTTGCCTGCCATCCCGATTCATCATTATTGCCTTTGCTACCAAAATTAGATTCAAGTTGATCAATCAATTGATGGAAGACTAAATATATAACACAATTGGTGGTACTGACAAAATAATACCATGTCAAAGTTTTATTATAAAGTTGAGATACAAATTAAAAATTTGTATAAACAGTAATTGATGTGTCATTGATTTATTACATATTAATGTTATAAAATTATCTCATTTATAGTATTATTAACAGTCAACTATTAGTAAATCCATGATAGTAATTGATTAGTTCTATTTCATTTGGGATGTAAATTTTGTATCTCTATTTTGTAATTTGTGTGTATGAGCCTTCTCATACCATCTAAATTTATTATGTTAAAAAAAAAAAAAAAAGTTATTGCGATAGCCAAATGCATTTTTTTGCATTGACTGTGCAAGGATTGTATGAATTACTCTCCGCGATAATTTTTATTTTTTTATTTTAATTTAAATTTTTAACCTCCCAAGGATTTGAGCTTGGCATACAATAAGTCAGTTTGATAATACTATAATTTTTAAAATAATTATTGTTAATTGTACTATATAAATAATCAATTGTGAATAAAATTAATTAAATATTTAGTTAAATTTTTAAAAAAAAATGTCGTGAGTTTTTATTTTATAATTTTAATATAATTGGTAATAATAATAATTCTTAACTAAATAAGGATAATTGAATTTTTTGTGCTATATATGAGGATATATATCGAATTGTATTAATTACAAAATTGATTTTTAAAATTAGATTTAGAAAAGTCACCCTTTCCTTCCTTTTCAAAATATGTTATGGGATGAGATGATTTCACCAAAAGCCATTTTAAAAGAAATTTATCAAATATTAAAATTAACTTTTAATTTTTAAAAGATTACTTTTGAGCCCCTTAAAAGCCATTCCAAAAGGCCCTAAATTTGTGAGTTATTTCATATTACGAGAATAATATTAATCACGAGTAAATTATGCATTCCAACGCTACATATAAAATATGTTTTAAAATACGTGATAAGGATTAAGGATTAGGTTAACCTAGGTTAAGTGTTTAACCATGCAATTGGGTTAGCATTGTATTATTTTAATCAATGATTTTTATAATAAAGTTAATACCACTAAAAATTTAATAATTAAAAATAACGGGATTGGTCCAGATCAGAACGGCAACCCATGCTTAAAGATGATCCATAGGGACACTGAACGGACACATTAATGTTATAAATATATGCATTTATAAAATCAATTTTGACAGCATCGATCATGGCATAATCTTCTAGTATAATATTATTACCAATATATTTATCTTAAGAGTGATTATTATATCCCCAAAATCTGCGACAGTATCTTTGAATTGGATTCACGTTCTTAGTTATTGATCTATCACTAGTGTTTATGATTTGTTTTACAAAATTGCACATATTTCTTCTCTTGGATTCGTTGGAAAAGATTACAAATTTGATTCTCAAAATTACCTATTTAACAACTTGTATCTCGCTTACGGATCACGAGAACAATTACATTGATCCAATTTAAATGGAAATTCACAAGGCATCTATCAATAACAAATTAGATACAAAAACCAAAATCCGTATTTATTTTTTTTATTGAAATTTAATAGTTTCTAATTTTTTTTTAAAAGGTAGATGAGTGTACAAAACTCAAATCAATTTTGTAACCTCTTATTTTTCTATAATTCAAACTTGAGTGATTAGTCAAATAAAAGTACTTGATAATTATTCGGCAAGCCGTAACTAAAATGTTTATCTTAAAATTATTATTTTTTAGTTGGGCTATTGGCACCTCTTTAAAAAACTTCTACAACCACTTTGGGTGTCTTATAACTTTGACTTTCATTCAAATTACATAATTTTTTTTTAATTAAATCCACATTCTAAAGATAAATAATTTGTTTTATTAAAAACTCTTTTCGCCCACAATTTGTTCTCTTTTCTTGACAGCATTTGATGCCCAAATCTCAAAAACCCAATATTTCTTTAAACCCTAATTTAAGAGTTTTAAATTCCGGAGAAAATATCATTAAAATAATTATAGAGAAAAATAATCATGCAAACGTAGAGAGATGATTATAAAAAAAGGTAACTTTTTTTAATCGTTATTAAACACTAACATAATAATCATGAGGTTTAAATAATAAAAATTTGAAAGAATGGAGTTTATGAGAAATAAGTTCCATGAAGGTTCTTTTTGTCATTAATGCGGGTGTTAAAGAATTGTATGTTGTTTTTAAATTTTTTTACTGAGATATAAAATGAAAAGGGATGTTTTTACATTTTTCTAATGAGATATATAAAGAAAAGGATCTTAATAGGTTTCTTCGTTCCAACTAATTTTTCTTTTTTTTTTTTGTGAAGTATCCTGAAATCATTTAATTCGTCACTTTAGTAATTTTCTTTTCTTCTTTTTGTTATTATTATTATTATTTTGGTTATGTGATAAGCTTTTTATATTAAGTTTTGAATTTTAATGAAAAATTGATAGATTCTAAATAATTTTAATTGATATTAAAATCTCAAATTTACTTCTAAATATTTAAAATAACTTAAGTTAAGACTCAAATATTATAATTCTTAATAATATTATATAATAGAATAGTTAGAATAGAGTAATAATTTTATAATTATTATGCAATATATGAGTGACATATAATATTAGAACTTAAGGTAGAATTCAAATATTGAGTTATTATTATATTTTTAAATAAATTAATAATGTATACATAAAAACCAACCTATAAATTAATACCCAAATGTTCACCTTGCCTGTTAGTAAATATACTAATCGGTTTCAACAGTTTCACGAATGTTGACCTACGTAAACACGCCCCGCCTGGCGGGTTGGAATTCTTAAGGGCTATTATCTTGTGAAAAGAAATAGAGGCTACGACTAAGTTATCCCGGGAGTACGGTGCCGAGACTGTTGTCCTGTAGTGGGATAACGGTTGGATTAGATGGAAAGATATCAAATGGTCAGAAATAATACACGTTGCTTTATACTGTTGCAATTAAATGGGTTGCGGTGTGATCAATAATTCAATTGCTTTTGCATTTTTTTTTTTTTTTTTTTGCCAACTGAGAATAGTTGAATTGTTGGAGCAAGTAAACGTTAGAGAATGGAGCAATTAAATATTTAAATGGCTTACAGTAGTATTAAAAAAAAAAAGGCTAAAGAGGTGCATGTTAGAGTTACATTTTATGTGATCAATACTACCGTCGTATCAGCAACCAAAGGGTTATGAACTATTAAACAATTAACGCATGATATACGTCGCTAAAAAGTAGTGATGGCAACCGAACCCGAAGTAATCCTCAAACTCGTTGCATATCCGAAAATTTTTATTAGGAATAGTTCGGGGTCGTCCAGATAATCTCTGAATCGAGCAGAAATTAAAATGGGGACCGATCCCCATTTATTTAAAAGTTCATTTTTAAAAAAATTAATAAATCTAACTTACAATGGAACTAGTAGTCGCAAAAAAATGAACAGTAAACGAATATTCATCACACTGAGAAAAGCATCACAGGCATGGATGTGTGCGAGCGAATTCCACAAATTGAGATTTTTTCTTTTCAATAAAAGCACCCGTAGACTCAAATGTCCAAACACCACAACAACAAAAATAACAAAAATGAAAATGAAAAATTGAGCACAAAATTAAGAACGCCATGGGAGCAAGAAGAGCGTTCAGGACATTGGATCTGTTGAGTACAATAGTTCGTCAGCAGAAACAAACCGAGAAGGTAAATTGTTCCAAATCCCCAGAACCACATTGCTTCATGATTGGCATGCTGAAATCTCCATGCCGGAAACAAACCAAGAGCAGCAATCGAGGCTGAGATGGTGAGAAACAAAGAAAGGCTACAATCGGTGGAAAACGGTGAAGTCGGCAGCAAACTCTCTAAGAGAGGCAAGAGGGATTGAGTAAAACTTATAAATTAGGGTTACCTCACAATTTTTTTGTTTTTTTTTTAATTATGTTGCCTTTTTTCCTTTGATCTTTTAAAGTTAATGAATTCAAAATAATTTGGGTCGCATTGAGGGCCCGATAAAATCTCTGAGCCCATGAATTATTTGGAGGCCATGGGTCAATCCCCGAATTTGACCCAATCATATTTCTAAGACTTTTCGGGTGCCCATACTTGCTCGAAATTACTTGGGCGCTCATTGCACTACTACAATTGGTCGTTGTCAACAACGACGGTTTTAAACGACATCAGATCACAGTTTTAAAACCGTCATGTTAGGCAGCAACAATAAAAGAGGTATACTTTTTATGACGGTTAATTAATTATTATTAAAAATAGATTTAATTAACAGTTGTTAAAAATATATTTATGATGACAGTTATTACACTGAACCGATATCTTCGTAAGTTTTAATGACATTTTTTTATAGATTTTTTCATCATTAAAAAACACATTTAATGACTATTATTCAAATAACAGTAATGTATTATTCTTTTTCATTAATTTTCTATGACAGTTTTTATTCATAACTGTCATTAAATGTACTTTTTAATGACAATTTTATGAATATAACCGTCATTAAAACTATGTAAATACTGCAAATAATGACGGTTTTTAATCATAACAGTCATCTTATATCGGCCTTTGATGACTGTTCTTACATAAGAACAGTCATCTTTTGCATGAGTAAAAAGAAGAATAATAGCAATTTAAAATTGGGTCCCTCTATGATGCTGTAATTTTTTTACGGTATTAATAGTGTAAGTAATGTGAACCATTAAATTTAATTAATAGTGCATATTATATTTATTAATTAAAAATTTTAATTATTTTTAAAGTAACGTAACTGGTAAACCTAGTGGCTAAAATGTTGGGAAGTCTTAAAAAAACGGTTTGGAACGTGGAGTTGGCTAGAGTATGAAAAATTTCAATGACCACCCTTATAGTTTTAAATATTCTCACATATTTTACTTAAATAACATATTTTGTTTAATAACAAAAAATTTAATAAAATATATGATTTCAATGAAATATATGAACATTTTTATGAAACCCACATTCATACAAATGTTTCATTAGACTTTTAAAGCTTATCTTACTTATGTATCTTAAACCATTCATTATCGACTTTTCGTAATTTTATTAAATAGTAATTTCAAGTCAAACAAAAAAGAGTAACAATATTTAATTAATTTAAAAATTCAATGCGAAACTCAAAATTGCTAAAATAATACCTAAATTATATCATTAATGTTATAAGATAATTTGATTATCATGTAATCAAACTAATTTCAAAATTTATTTTAAAAGCTTGCAAAACTAATTTCAAAATCTATTTTGAGAGCATGCAATTAATGTAGTCTCTACTATGAGATTTTTTTATTCTAATTTATGGCCATGGAAGAGTATTAAAAGATATATATTTGCCCAATAGTTAAATATAAATAATAACCCTTCAATTTCTCATGTGGTATATTTCATTAGCTTACTAGCTTACAAAACTATATGCAAGTACTAAAAATTAGACTACTGTATGAAATATCATGTGATATATTTTATTTTACCTTAAATTAATGTATGAAATGCCTATAAAATATGGTTTACTTCATTAGTCTACAAATTAATTTTCACTGCTATTTATATTTCATTTATCAACTATAATTAATTGGGGCAACTACGACTTTAATTTCTCTTTTATTAATAAATAGGGATAGATAGAAGTATTCAATATATATAATGCATATGTTTTAATGATTATAAGAAAATCACCTCTACTAACTTTTTCCCACACATTTTTTATTACATATTACCAATTACTTTTCTATAGTAGTATTTTATAACAGACAACTACAATTGACTACTCAAAAATCTTTTTATATTTTTTATTATATTTTATATTAAAGTTGTAACACATTATAAATGCAAAGTTTAAAACAAAATTAACATGTTAAGTACGATGTATGATATAGAGTACTGAAATAATTATACCTAACACTCATAGTAATTTATAAAAATTTATAGTGTTTTATTTACAATATCTTTTCTAATTATGTCTATATTAATATCTATCTTATAGTCGATTTTTGGATTAATAGATTTTAATTAATCATTCGGGATAAACTAATAATAACTTAATATTAAAATAATTTTCATTATACTAGTTATTTTATTAATTATACTTATTGTAATATTTTATTTGTATCATATAATATTTATTATTATTTTTATCCTATTATTATATTTATATTTGTTTAGGTTGTTCAAATAAAAAAGATATAATAGTTATTTATGAAAATTAAAGAATCCGTATTATTATTTATAAAACTAAAGGGATCTATATAACTATTTAAGTAAACCTTGGGGTGTGTGTAGCTTTTTCTCAAATTACTATTAATTTAAAATTAAAAAATAAATATTTACCAACAACTTATAAGTTACCTGCTACATTTCATTAATTATTTAATTATTCATTATATTAAATGAACGATTGAGATTAAAACACTTAAAACTAATGGTCCACATTAATCCCACTATTAATGTTGTAAAAATACATACAGCATTATAAAGAAATCCTTTAAAATTACTATGCTTCAATTGTTTTTTAAAATTAAAATTTACATAGTTGTTTTCACATTCTGAACTGCACAAACATATTTAATATTGCTTTCTTCATCTTAAAAAATACAACCACATCAAAGTTTTCATAAAATCTTCAATAACTACTTGGCATAGTCCATGTAAGCAACAACACAAACTCCCTAAGTTTCCTGCATCATGAAAAAAAAAGATTAGTCTTAGATAACTTATAAATAGTCATGAATACAACACTGGTAGAGGCACAGGCTAGTTAATCTCAATAACTTACTGGTCATGCAATCAAAACTAGAAATATAAACAGCAGAAAAAACAACTTTTGGAAGGGCATTTAACTATTGCCTCCCTTTGTCATTGAATGAAAAGATGTAAGAGCCAGTTTCCTAAATTAAATTATACAAAAGGCTTGTTTATGTTAAAAAATCAAAGAAAGGGAGAAAAAGGAAAAAAAGATCTGAAACCTTCAGTGTGTAAAAGCATCCCATGCAGTAGTACCTTTATTACCCACTTCCCATGCTCCCTCAATATGTAAATTAGCAAACAAATAGTTATTCACTCAGTAATTCCTCCTTCTAAATGAACTCTATAAGTTCAAAAAGTTGTTATGTACTAATCTCTAAAATACAATAAACAACAAATTCCTCAACTAATCAACAATCTTTAGACTATTAAGCGTATCTTTGCTACTCATTTATATTTTTCTGGAGATCAAAGCTTATGCAAATAGTTTAGTTAAGAAACAAAAGGCTCATACATGCATAAAATTCTAGATAAACTATGCATCAAAACCAAAATCAAGTAGTTCAAAGAAACTTGCGAGCTACGACCAAAAACAATAATAAAACATAGTATTATAAAGACATACCTCATTCTCATAGCATTTAAGTCACATGCTTTTGATGCAGTAATGGAGGCGATAGCCTACAATATCGCACCATTTAAAAAATATTGTTTTTACGAAATTATCACATTAATAAAGGAATTTAAATTTGTTTTATATCTAATTGAGATTAATTAATTTACCTCTTGCACACAAGAATCGAACTGGTGATCTCAATATGGCATGTAAGCTTGTCGAGCGCTTTACTCTGTTGCTGTAGGTTCTTAGAATCCACAATTCTATTCACTTTTCAACAATCTACTTGGTAGCCAATATTGTAATCTAGGGTCTAATGAACAAATTTGATTGAAAAAATTACATAGCAGCAAAACCAATTCTTAGCGCCACATAAAACAAAAATAATAGTAGAAGTAATTAGTCTCTATGTAATTTTAATTCAAAAGAAGAGAGTTCAAACAACTTGACCATATGTCGAATAAATTGTGTCCAGTATCCTAAATGGTTTCTATTTTAGATTAAGCCTACAAGGTACTGGATAGTAAATCTAAAATGAAAAAAAAATGCATTATCCCAATTGTTTGGGGTCCAATCAGAAATCCCGTTTCATCATGCCATAGCATCATCACAAATAAACAAAATTAGATGAATTAATTAACAATATCTACCTGCTAAATATATTCAAGTAATAATATATAACTCACCATGCATATGATATGCCTATTTAACATTACAAATTAACAACAACAATAGAACGTAATTTTGATAAATACTATGAAAAAAATATAGAGGATTCCACACACCATATAGAGAAAATGTCAAAAGTGTTCGTCAGGCTACAACCACAAACTTTGTAGAGGAGTTTTAAATCAAGAAAAAAATCTGCATGGTGCATCTTTTCTTCTCATACTGTTAGTTAATTAATGCATGTCATAAAAGTTCCATTTAGATTGTTGCGATACTACTAAACTGTTAAAACCACAGGCCATCAAAAGCATCATTAAAAGGAATACCAACCTGCTTGAAGATAGTACTGGTTCCAGCCCCTTGAAGACCAAGTAGAAGCAGCTTCTGAACTTTTTTCTGCTCTATATTATTTGGTACGGTAGTATAATCACTAGCCTCATCTCTATGCCCCTGCGATTGACCATGAGGCACAAGTAAAAAGAGCTAGCTATAGACAAATAGTGTTGTTGACTGTCTAGCAGAGAGCAAATCCAAAGTGCATCACATAGAATAGCCACAATCCAATATAAATTTTGTGATGATTCTAACAAAGAGCAAGCTACATACCTTCTCCTAGATGTTTCCCCTGATGTTATTCTGACCCCCTTCCTCATAAGGACTGTCATCATAAACCCAAAAGTGAATGTCACGCAGGCAATCTACATTTGCCAGCTGAATTTGTAAATGAAATAGGTAATCAATCCATGAGCATAATCAGACAAATTGAGAGAAAAATTTTATATAGCCTTAACAAGGCTAAACACTTAACATAGGGAACATTTGTATGGTCATCGATTAAGGGGACCCAACTCAAAACAAATATTACAATGCCAAGTTAAGAGATTGTTTTATGTGCAAGCATATTGGAAATAGTTTGAACGTAATGTCCTACTAATAAAAAATAAGTGACTAACTGTCATACAACTATAGGAAACCAATTTGATTTTATTTACATCCAATACTATGGAAATGGTATCACTGCAATATGGCAAAAAAAAAAAAAAAACCTTCTGCATTAGCAGGACAAAATAAATGATAGTTCAAGTAGGTCTTTCAACAAACACCTTCAAGACGTTTTTGATCGGCGTCAAAAATTTCAAATCCAACCAAGAAACCCACTCCCTAAATCGCAGTTAGAAATGAAAATACGAAATTAAAAATAAGTAATTAATTACTTAATCACAGAGTACTAACCAATCGAAGCGGTGGAATCAAAGCGGTCGTGTAAAAGCTTCGGCCAACAAAGAAGATCAACATTCAAATTTGATTAATTTAAGTAAGTAAATCAAAATCTCAAGCAATGCAGATATATTATCGAACAACAGAGACTCACATGGTAGAGTGTTTTCTTCAGTGAGTGGGACGGCGAGTCATGGCCAGGCTAGGGTTTAGCTGGTTCGATGGTGATTGACAGTGAAGGCTTTAATTTCAAGTAGTTAAGGATTGGGTTTTCTTCGACGGCAAGGGTTTGGATATGGATTAGAGTTTTCTTGGGTAAGAGGGGTATAGTGTTGACTCCGGCGTAGTAGAGAGCAAGCATGAGAGAGAGGGGATGCTAGTGCTGGCCTGCTGCTGCGTGTGCGTGAGAGCGTGCGTGAGAGAGAGAGAGAGGCTGCTGGTGGCCTGGTGCTGCCATGCTTGGCTGCTGCTGCACGGGCTAAGTGTGCCAGCGACGTGCGTGCTGCTGAGGGAGAGGCCTGCCTGCGTGCGTGCTTTTTAGTGTAAATTTAGGTCATGTTAGGGAGATTAGAATTAAGTATGGGATTAGATTAATTTTGAGATTATATATTTTATTTTATGTTTGATAATTTTATTTGGATTAAATTAGGGAGGATTAAATTTAAATTTGGTCCTAAATCATGGGATTAACAATCTTATTTTATAAATAGGTTTAGATGGGATTAGAATAAGAGAAAAAAATTATTTATTTACAGTATTTCTTTTATATATAACACTATTTTTTATTTATCACTTAAAAATTAATTAATTCTTTATTTATTTTATTCATGATTTACTTGAAATTTATTTTTTATTTTGTTTTTATAGTCAATTAAATTGATACTTTTACTTCAATAAAATTAAATATTTAATAATTTATTACTTGTATTAAATTTAATAATCACTAATGTAATATTAAAAATAATCATAAAAATTAATAATACCAGTAATTAATTGATTTTATATATATTATTTGCTAAATTTTTGATAAAATAAAATATATCTAAAATATCTGACAAAAATTAATTAAATAACTAAATGGTTTTATTAATTTATATTTGTTTATTATATTTATGACTACCCAATAACTATTTAATGTTCATATTATATACTTTTAAATTAATTTTAATTATTACTCTTAACTATTCATCAATATTTTTTTTTATTAAAAAATGATTTACATTGTCCAATTCGATATTGTATCACATATAGTACAATATTGTATGATCCAACCTAATCTAATCCAAACTAATTCAGTCTAATTATAATATTTAGTCCAATCTAATCTTGTATGTCAAACGAAACCTTAGGGATTTGGTGTTTATTATAGGGCCGGTATTCCCTTTTTTTTTTTTTTTTAAATATATCAACGACGGTTCTATAATAACAGTCATTAATTTGGATATATAATGACCGTTGATTTGTAAATTGTCATTAAAAATATTCACTTTCGATGATGGTTTTTAAGAACAGTCATTAAATTTAAATTTATTTTAACTACATATATAATGACTGGCATATATAAGAGAAGTCATAAAATTAAATTATCACTTTCAATGACGGCAAAAACATCATTAAAATTAAGACTATTTTTAACTACGCATATATTGACTATTCATGTAAAAACAATCATGAAAAAATTAAAATTATCTTAGCGACACATATAATGACCGTTGTATATAGAAACTGTCATTAAAAATGGTCATTTTCAATGACGGTTTTTATAAATAAACCGTCATTAAAATTAAGTGTATATTTTACTTGACATTTAATGACGGTTCTATTACATAACGGTCATTATAAGTGCTACATATTATGATGTCATTATAAGTGCTAATATTATGATTGTTTACATAATAACCATCATTAAATATCTTTAATAACGGTTGTTAAGAAGAATCGTCATAACATATGAGTCATTATTTTATATTTTTGTAATAGTGTTGGTTTAGGGGCTCGCAGGAATTTCTGCCATTTCTACTAAGAAGTCATTTTTGCAATGAATTAATATTCGTTGCTAAAAGATTCCATTTCTAAACTTCCGTTTATAGCGAAATATTTATGTGGCTAAAAGTGGTTTTAGCCATAGTGTGCCTCTGTGATGACTTTTTTTCAATGCTATAAAATTTAATTTCATGATGAAAGGATTCATCACTAAAAAAAACCTTTTGTGACAAATGATATCTCATCGCTATAAATCTTTAGCAATTTAAAAAAAAAAACCATTGCTATATAGTGTAGTGTTGTCGCTAATATGTTTTTTTACGATGAAAATTTTTGTCATAAATTTCTTTACCGCATATTTTTACGTTAATTTTTTGGCAATGAAAAGATTTTTAATTGCAATATGTACTCTTTAGCGACTAACCATTTGTCGTTAAAAATGAGAATTAAATATTATCTTTATACTTTGAATTTGGTGACAAACTATTTCGCTAAAGCAATATGCAACGAAATGCTTTTCATCACTAAAGATTTTGTTGCTAAAGGCCAATATTCTTGTAGTGGCAATAAGAGAAGATGAAATGTATTGCTATAGGTAATATAAATAAAAAGATATTATTTCATATTAGATTCCTTCTTAGATTATAAAAGAAGCATATTTTACAATAGAAACAAAGACTTTATTTTTGAATGCTTAAGTTGGCACTAAACTGCTGTTTTATGTGCATCGTTGTAATACTACTTGTAGTTTAATATTTTATGAAGCATCTTGATTAATTATTTCTTGATTATAGGCCTGCAAAAAGGTCAATTATAAATAAGATACTAAAGATTGCGAAGATTTGTATATATTTACTAATTGATCTTCACTTACGGTGCTGGATTGGATCCTTAGAGAATCATATTCATAAGAAACTGTGTTGTGTATGGGAGTTTTAACTTTGCACTGTAGGTCATTCAAAGTTATATGTATTGAGTGTTTGTTTGCATGTGAGAAATATGTTTAATGTGTGATGTTATGAAAACTTCAAAGTGACAATAGAATGATTACTGCAACACTACATTTGTTAATGGTGGACTATTCAAGTATCTCTAGCATTGTTGTTTTGGAGAAACACTCGAAGTTGCCGTCATCATTGGTAGCAATCTTCCCACCAAATATTTTAGAGTTGGAGGCTATAAAATTTGTCCAATTTTCCAATCCCATGATCTTTCATCGGCTAACTTCATTCCCGATCCATATGTTGACTTATAAACCTTAGTTTGAAATATTTTGTCAACACAACCCTCAATGCTGTGATTGTTATTTGATACACTTGCAAGCATAAGCGCTTGGAATTCCATACAACTCCCACATTCTACAACTGCAAGTCATTTTTTCCATGTTTAATTGATAATAAGCTTGAATAGTAACTGATACTTTCACCGTTGGCCAGGTTGCCTCTAATACAACCAATCCCTCATCCTTTATCTAACGTCACTGAATTATGGCTAGTACATTTAGTGTTAATTTTTGGCCAACTCAGTCCCACCCAGATTTATATCTTTCATTAAAAACCTTTTCTCTTTCCTTGATATTCCAGCAAGATTTACATCTTTCCTATGAATTCCATCAAGTATCTCTTGTTGGAACAATAAATTCTTTAGTGAAAACCATCACTTATAGTTCAGGAATATTTATATTGTATCACCAAAAATCAATTATTAAATATGTGGAAGCGTACTTGAATCTATTATACTTAATTACTCTCTCGAGTGGTGCAGTTTTTTTTTTTAAGATCATCACGATCTCTTAGAGAATTTCTTTAAAGTTCTCTTTGCACTCTCTTTGATTATAGGATGTCAGTAGAGAATAAAGTTATATATGTGGCCTAGGGACCATAACCACTTATATAGATAACTTTTTCTTATTATCATTACGTATTCTTATTTCAACCCATCATAAAAATAGAAATAGAAATTACCCTTAAATCTCTATATATTATAAGCCCACACCCTATTAGATGCATTGAAGTCCAAATTACCAAAAATCTTAATATATCACTTTTAATTGGGTCTAACCTTATATGACAGTTCGTAACACATAATTATTAACATATAAGCCCAATGTTAGATTGATGATCCAATGATCTCTCACTTAGACTATTTGTGTTACCTTATAATTATGTTTTGCAAAAATAATCATATGAGTTGAACTTCGCAGTCATTACAATTATCATTACCGAAATGTATCTATAACCAATCTGATCCGTCAATCATACTAATATAGGATCAAAGCAGCCTTTGTTACAACTGTCGTAACTCTATCTATCAATAGTTATTATGCCAATGCAACTAAATGACATGGATCATGATGTGCATGTGTAGCATGGAAATGTCATACAATGTGATCTTCATATGTGCATTTCCAACTAGTCCACCTTAAACCTTAGTGAGATCAAACCATATAAAAATCAGAGTGTGAGTGAACTAAAACTTTATTTCAATAAAAAAATAACCTTAAATATCTATAAACTGAAATGACTAAAAAATCTATATTATAAAAAATCTAAAATCACAAACTTCCACTAAAACTGAATATCCTTTAATGATACAACACCCACACAAATAGTGTGCTCATGAAATATTTTGGGCGGCAATCCCTTAATAAGCGGATTTGCAATCATGGGATTTGTGCCTACGTGCTCTATAGACAATTATCCACTCTGAACTCTTCCTTTAACAGCTAGGAACTTGATGCCTATACACTTCGATTTCATCGAGCTTCTGTTGTCATTGGAATAAAGCACCGTTGACTTATTATCACAAAATAATTTGAGTGGCATATCAATACCATCTTTTATGCATAGCCAATGATAAAATTTCGTAGCCATATTCCATGATTGGACACCTCATAACACACTATAAATTATGTTGCCATCGTAGAAGAGATTATAAGAGACTATTTAGCACTCTTTCAAGAGATAGCATACCTAGCTAATAGATAGATTAACTCAAAGTGAATTTCATACTATCTTGGTATCTAGTAAAATCGGAGTTAATAATCTTAAGCTGATCTGACTTTTGATACATGAGCATGTAGTCTTTTATTTTCTATAAGTATGCAAGGCCCGTTTGGCTGCTTTCCAATGCTTTACTTCTGGATTACTTAATATCTGCCTAACATCTTGGTAACATATGCAATATCTGATAATGTACAAACTTGAATATACATCAGACTTCCTACTACTGATGTATAAGGAATTTTTTGCATTTTCTTTTTCTCAAAATCATTCTTAGGACACTGATTGACACTAAACTTATCTCCCTTAGCTATAGGGTTATCACCCAGTTTGTAATCTTGCATGCCTTATCTTTTGAAAAACATTTTGTTATACCTCGAGAGTGATCCCAATGTATCTGTATGCCTAATACAAAAGAAGCATTATGAAGATCTAGCATTTCAAAATATTCATCTAGAAATCTCTTGGTTTTGTTTAATAAGCCTATATTTTGCTTGCAAGCATCTACATATTTAACTAAAAAAATATACTTAAGCATCTACATATTTAACTAAAAAAATATACTTACTCCTACAGAACTTATAATATATGTAATTATCGACTAAATTCATCTCAAAACCAAATGAGATGATCACTTAAAATACCATTATTGAGATGCTTACTTAAGCCCGTAGATAGATTTCTTAAGTTTTCAAATCATATTCTTTCGACTTCCTGACAGAAAGCTTTCTAGCTACACCATATAAATCGTCTCATTAATGTCACAATTGAGAAGTGTTGTATTCACATCCATCTAATGTAACTTAAGATTGAAATACGCCACCAATGCCATTATGATCCTAAAAGAGTCTTTCAAAGAAGCCAGTGAGAAAATCTCTTTATAATTCGATGTTTTCTTTCTGTGTGAAGCTCTTTCTGACAAGACTCGCCTTGTACCTCTCCACATCGCCTATGGAATCCCTTTTGATCTTAAATATCTATTTACAACTAATAGGTTTTGTATCTTCTGGTAATGGACAAGATCTCATACGTCATTTTTCTTCATGGACTTCATCTCCTTATTCATTGCATCAATCTACTTTTGAGAGTTAGAATTTTCCATGACTTGATGGAAATTGACTGAATCATTTTTCATCACTCTAATGTCACCTCATGTTCTTTGAAAAACAAACTGTAGCCATCTGGGACTGTACTTCTCCTTTATCTAATGTATCTCTTTAATGACTTGAGGAAATAAAATGTAGCCATCTGGGACTGTGCTTCTCCTTTATCTAGTGTATCTCTTTAATGACTTGGAGAAATAAAATGTAGCCATCTGGGACTGTACTTCTCCTCTATCTAGTGTATCTTTAATGGCATAGATTATTTTAATGACATAGGTTATTAAAACGGTAGAGTTTGTTTTTTCTAAAACAACTTCTTGTATTGGGATTCTCCAATTGTCTTGATCTGTTGTGTCTTGAACAAGAGTAGGAATGAGATCTTGATGAATGCCAATAACACATGTGGGAATATTAATATATTTCTCTTCAAAACAAAATTCTTAGCTGTATTTCCTCTATAAACTTGGCATCCTCAAAGAATCGAGTATTTTTTGACTCGAAAATCAACTTAGTCGTGGTATCATAAAATTTGTATCTCCTACATCTTTCAGAGTATCCAATAAAATAGCAACTTACTGTCCTCGTGTCTAGTTTCTTTTTATTTGGCCTATAAGGCTTTGCTTCAACTGGACATCCCCAAACATGCAAATTATGCTTCTTGTCTATCCAAAGTACGTAAGGGGTTTTGGCAGTCATTTTACTTGGAGCCCTATTAAAGATATTTGCTATAGTCTCCCCAAAGTGATACTGGTAAAGTAGAATGACAAACCATATTCCTTACCATATCCTTAAATGTCATGTTTCATCTTTCAACAATACTTTTTATAGTGGGCAAACCTAGTATAGTGTACTGTGGGATGATTATGTATTCCTCTAGGAACATAACAAATGGTTCTAGATGTTATTTACCTAAACCGTCATATTTACCATAGTATCTACCTTCATGGTCAGATCTGACACTTTTAATTCTTTGTTGAGTTGGTTCTTAATTTTAGCCTTAAAAATTTTGAACACATCCAATAACTGTAATTTTTTATGGGGGAGATAGATGTAGCTATATTGCAAAAAATCATTAGTGAACGTCATAAAATATTATTGATCATTCCAAGTAGCCATAGGGAATGACAAAAAAAAAAATCTGTATTTTTAAGTTCTAAGACTTCCAAAATCCTGTTGGCTTCAAATTTCTTTTTATTAATTTGTTTTCCTTTTATAAATTAACACAAACATTAAAATCTGTAAAATTTAAGGGGTCGACATTTCGTCTAACACAAAACTATCTATTCTCTGTATGGAGATATGACCTAATCTTTTATGCCATAACTCTGCTGAATTCTCATTTGTTAATTTTTTATTTACACCTCATGTACTGAATTGTAGGGATTTATTAAATGAAGAAATCGTATCAATCAAATAAAGATTATCATAGCCTAAAAAAGAACTGGAACCAACCAATTTTGAATGATGAAATAACCTAAATTTTTCATTTCAAATGAACAAGAAATAACAGATTTGTACAAACAAAAAACGAAAATCAAATATTGGCTAAAAGATAGTACAATAAATGTTTCATCAAGATCCAAATAAAATTCAGTCTTTAATAGTAATTTAAATTTTTTAATTGCTTTAACTTCAATCTTTCACCATCACTGAGGTTTTGGCAATTTAGCAACCTTGCATAGACACACTGATGTGAATTGTTGTACTTGAATCTATCCACCACATGTGTCTAGGTACCGAAGTTAAATTAACCTCAGAACAAACAAAACCATGCCCTTCAGTGTCATACGAGAAACAACTGGCACTTTCCAGATCACTCGATTTCTTTTGTTATTTCCTTTGAGGTGCTGTATCTGAACTTGCTTATTTGTCTTTCTTTTCTTGCCCTTGTCCTTGCTCTTATACCTACCATATTGAAATTAGATTTGTCAAGAGTGTACATATTTTTACTTTTTCATTCTTAACAAATCTCTTTTCAATTTTTGCTAGAAACTCCTTAGTCATAGTTATCTTTTTAGACATGGAGCCCCTAAATGCTTCCGGAATGACCTTCTTCATGATTATCATGCACATTTGATTTAATTTCTCACAGCTTTTTTTATTATTTTTTTTCATCACTGATACCCTCATTCATAAAAGATAGGGGACAATCAGCATTTAACGCAGGGTCGAGATTTATGACTGCGAGAACTATTAAGAGGTTCTCTTGCCATTTCTTGAGGTTAAAGCCATTTAGCATATGAATGGAAATAATTTTGGGAATAATATTAGCAGGAGTTATAAACCAAATAGAGAAAAACAAACAAACAAAACAAACCCATATAAGTCTTAAAAAAAAAAGATAAAGGTAAACCACATCTCAAGATACCAAGACGCTCCATTAATATTTCATCTTTGGACAAAATATTAACTTGTAGGTAATATCTTGATGTAGTAATCAAATATTGATAATAAAAACATGTCAAATAATAATTCTTCATTTGGGTTGATTTATTGTTCATATGTAAAACTGAATAATCATCATGCATTTATTACCACAGGTGCGCATACAATTCTGTCAAATACGGACCTTCCTTTAACCCTATCGATATTTATAAAAATTACATACACAAAACCGTTTATATTCCAAAGTAAATTAATTTCTCTAAGAGTGGTCAGTTTAGAGACATGTTACTTCAATTAATTTATTTTAAAAAATATATAAACAACCAATATTTGAATTTAAAATTATACTAAAAAATTATCCTTTAAAAAATTTTGGGTCAAAGTCAATTGTCAACGGTTGATCGGGTTAGGGCTGGATTGGGTTGAGTCAACCCAGATCCTAAAACCAGCCCCCTCAACCAAACTTTCTTTTTTTTTTTTTTTGCTTTCCTTAGGACATGCTATGGTGACCGCGGATAGCTTATTGGTGCAGCCCATGGTCATGCCTTTCTTAGCCTGAAACCATAGCACCACTCCTTTTTTTTTTTCCGCCCCTCATGTAGCGGCCACGGCTACCTCGTTTACCTTCTGCTATGGTTCTTACTCTTGTTGATGCCTCACGGTCGCAACCCTGCCATAGCCTGGTGGCCATGGCTTGCTTTCCTTGGCTTGTTGGCTGTTGTTTTTTTCCTTGAATAGCCATGGATCTTTCTCTTTGGCATGGCTCGAACAACCCAAGCCTGCGTCGCTATTGCCGTTAGTGGCAATGGCTGCCGCTGACCTAAAGCTTAATAAGAAAAATAATTTTCATTGAGTTTCTAAAAAAAATTTCTTAATTCTAAATTTTTAAAATTTCTTAATATTTAATTTTAAAAGGTAACCACCAATTATTCTCAATGATTCAACATGAAGAGACTCTAATACCACTTGTTAAAATAATAAATTCTTTGGTGAAAACCATCACCTATAGGAACATTAATATTGTATCATCAAGAATCAATTATTAAATATGCGGAAGCTTGAATCTATTATGCTTAATTGGTCTTTAGATCATATGTTTGTTTTCCAAATGAACATATTCTCTTAGAGAATGCCTTTAAACTTCTCCCTGCACTCTTTCTTACCATAGGATGTCATTAGAGAATAAAACAAAACGTGTTATCTGAGGACTATAACCACAACTATGGATAATTTTTCTTGTCATCATTAGGTATTCTTATTTCGATCCATTATAGTAATTTAAATTATCCTTTAAGCCTCTCTATATTAAAGGCCCACAAACTATTAGATACATTAAATGTCAAATTATTAAAAAATTAATAGATTATTTTTAATTGGATTTAACCATATATGATAATTTTTAACACATAACTATTCACATATAGGCTTAACGTTGGATTAACGATACAACAATATTGGATTAAAGATCTAATACCTCTTTAGTTGTTTTGTTATGTTTAAGGTTGTATGTGTGCACTTAACCCATTTTAGAAAGCAATTCGAAGCCCATCTATTACATCATATGTCCACCAGCCTTTTATGACACTTCTCACTCTCCATTTTTATCATTCTCACGTGCTTTTTGTAGCAGTCCTGCAGCATGCAGCCCAGAATAGGTGCTGGACTATTGGTGCTGGACTATCTCATGTGGGAACTTCTTGATCAATTTTCTGAAAATGCTGCGGCAGCATATTCCTATCTCTGCCACCCAAAGGTATTCATCAAGCACATAATCAACTCCATTGTCCCCCTTAGTGAGTACACATAATCCATCCCCAAATTCGTTCCTTAATGCCTTCTTCAGATAACAGAAAAATATGGCCATCTTTCTATGTGGTCCTTATCCACTTTGCAAAATCCAATAGGCAAAGTCCAGTCATTACCATCCAATTACGCAGCTACCAGTATAATACTTGTTTGTGGACCCTTTATTTTCCAACCATCTACAGCAACAATCCTGTGGCATATTGTTTTGAATGCATAACCAGTGTCCTAAAAGTATGCAAACATCCTCTCGAATGCATACAATTCTTCAGTTTCTTCACCTCTCTCCAATATTACAATGTTGTCGTGGTTTATCTTTTTCATTTCTTCCGGTATTGTCTTAAGCGTGTATAACCATCATAGTACTCTTTCCCCAGCCACTGTAAAGCTTGATTCTGTGCCTTAACAACTTTCCAATAGGGCAGTTAACTTCATAGGTAGCTGCAATTTCAGACCTTAATTCTGTTGCATCTAAATAGGGAATTTGTTTCCATTTGTGCAGGTACGTTGCAGTAATCCATGTTGTACTACACTGGAACACTGATTCTCTCCTACTATAAGTATGTGCTGGTGTAATATCTTTCACCACAATGTTAGTTGTCTAATGAGGTTAGAACTTCAAAGTTTCAATTATCGCATTTGTATTGTAAATTTCAAGCTACAACAATATTAATTGGAAAACAAACCTTAATTCATTAAAGTGACTTAATAGATAATTAAAATAACTGGCCATATAGGCATACAAAATAAATTCAAAATAATTATAATATAGACTGTATTATAAAACAAGTCATATATAAATTAAAATTGTTAGAAACAAAACTATTAAATCAACATGATAAACTAACTATAATAAATAAAAAGCATAATAAGGCATAAAAGCAATAAGCATAACTGTCCACGTCAAATTAATTATCGTGCTGATAACATATTATAGATAAAATAGATAAAGAAAAGTTTTATATTAAAACAAAGTATTAAATAGTACCTTGTATAATGGCTATTATTAAGCCTTTTCTAATCTTTATTTTACTATTTAAAGCCTATACCCATATTTATAGCTCAAACAATGGCGAAGGCTTTTAATCTTTTTTCCACGAGGGATTTTTTTTTTCCATTACGAAAAAGGGTCTTTTGGGTGATAATATATTACAAATAAACGTGGCATTATTAAAATGGTGAAAGGCCACATATTTTACATCACTCAAATACATTTTTTTGGTCTTTTTCTGAGGTTAGGGGTTGGTTATTTTTTTGGTTTAATGACTTAATTGACTGAATTTTAATCAGTTAAGTCATTAAATCTGTTTTTTTTTTCAATTTAATAATAATTTTTAGTCATTAAGTCATTAAGTGATTAAACTATTTTTTTTTACTTTTTACTTAATTTAAATGTGAAAATATCATTAAAAGATATTCTCTAAAATATCACTATCTAATTAATTAATTTTCATCCTTACCTCAATGAAATTTAATAATAACATTATTATCTATCTCCATAACTTGTGATAACATAGTAGTAGACTACTATTATTTTTGTCCTTTTATTTTCTTCAAATTAGCATTATTTATTTTCATAATTTTTTATGAATATTTTTCATACAAAATATCATAAACTATAATAAAATTGATTTAACATATACTAATTTAGAATATTAAAGGGTTGTTTTAATTGAACATTATTTATGTTATGATAATATACTTCTCTTATTTATGTTATTTAATATGTTTATTATTTAGTTTAACATTTATAATTTGTAACGGGCTTAAATGTAAAAATATTAATTTTTTAATTTTTTTAAGTTAAAAAAACTTAATATTTATTTTTAGTGATTCAGATAAAAAAAAAATATCATTCAGATTCAAATATTCAGCTATATTAAAATTTTAAAATAATTTAAATTTATTTAAATTTCAAATTTAAGGTAAAAATTAATTTTTTAAAGGTCAACATTAGTCAAATTGTTATAACTGCATTTACTAACGACAAGAACCAAAGATGATATTTTGAAAATTAGTGGTACTAAAATATCTTCTTATCATTATTATATAGGGTTGCTAGGGACCCAATTTTTAATCCACATGAACAGCAAGAAACTTGACAAGTTTACCTTTAGGTTCCTCTAGGCAACTGAAGTCCATGACAGGCTTCGCCTTCCGATTCCATACATAATCATACCGGTGTCTTATCTCATTAAGTAAATAAAATTAAATAAAATTTGGTTTGATCCTTTAATTTGTTTGAAGTTTTCCACATCTAAAAGTTATTGCCAATAACTAAAATGAATAAATAAATAAATAAAGTAGCTGCTGCACTGTGGATTTGATTCACTGTTGTCACACCCTGTTACGTTTATTTTTTGAAAAAGAAAACTCAATAAAGGAAATTATATTGTATTAGATTGATGAAATCATCTCTTTTAAAAACATTATGTATTAAGAAATGAAGTTTCGAAGTAATAAGCAGCAATTATTTTTTTCGTCTGAAATTTAAATGAATTTAAATGTTACCTGAATGAATTTGAATGTATATATTTTATTTATTTATTTTTTTGATGTTTGAGTGCAAGTGATAAATTGGTTATTTTCAGAAACCGAAAATATTTTGAATCTAATATTTTTACACTCATATCCTTGAAAGTGTTATGTATACTTAGAAGTTTATATATACACACACATACATACATACATACATTTACTATGTTATCTAGTATGGTATAAATATTTATGAGATAAGCATTTGATATGTAGATAAAATAAATTATGAAAAATAATTTAAATAACATTATTTTTTACAATTGACCATAATATTTGGACATAAAAAATTATTGTCTGATAATAAAAGAATTTGCATAAAGTTCAAATTGAACGTATGTTAGGTATTTAATAATAAGTAAAAGTTGAGATTAAGAGAAATTCTAATATGACATTTAAATTACATTCTAGTTAATTAAACAAATTGTTTTGATTAGAGTAGAAAATCATTTTGATTAGAGAAATAATTAAAAGCTTATTAGGTTTTACATAATAGATAGGAAATAAATCCAAAAGAGGATATCTGTGAGGGAAAAAAAATTTGATTTTTCATACAGACTTTTTATTATTTAGACAAAAATTAGAAAAATTTACTTTTATTAATCAAACAAAAAATTTACTTTTATTAATTGCTTTCTCATGGATCCCACTAACCCGTAGCATCGAGTTGATGTGGGTCTGTTCGTTTGCTACTTACATGGCCGGCCAAGTGGATTAGTTTATTTACACGTTTATGTTTCCTTATTTTTCACCGGCCAATAAGCTGTTCCGGCACGCCACATGCACACCAAATTTGGCCATTACATTATTGAACGGTTTCTACTTTGAATGGGCGATTCTAGTTCATTATGAAGATTTGTAAGTATAATTAAAACAACGTTTCTGAAAGTTAATTAAAATTTACTTTTCTAATACTATAATTTCTAATATTATAATTAACTTTTGTAAACTTTATTAATTACCATATTATCTACAAATAAGGTGAGGAAGTGGAAGGTTTTCATTACTAGACTAAAAAGTGTTTTGTTAAATTAATTATAATTTAAAGCATTTTAAAACAATAACAGCATCCTTTTTATTGCATTTGGAGTTAAAGCCAATTTCTACAATTTTCTAAATATTTCAAGTAAATATTATTTTTTTTTTCAAAAAATATACATATTCTTTTAATAAAGTGTACATTTTATGTGAATGATCAAAACTCATTGTTAAAAATAATTCTATATAATTCTATTCTTTTTTTTTTTGTGTGTGTGTGTCTTTTATGATTTTATCCTAAGTAATATTTTTGTTAATCAATGATGAATCTTTAACACATAAGCAGTAAAATACTAAAACCCGCACAAAAATGTAAACGTCAACAGAATTTTTAATGATAGAGAATTTTTTTTATGGGTTTAAAGCACAAAGGAAGAAACATTTAATTTCAGCAAACAACAAGGGAATTTTGATAATTTTTTTTATAGAGTACCGTTAAACTTACAAAGTTGGAATACAAAAGTTGTATCTAAAAAAATGAGGCAAGAGCACATATCATCATTTGATAGGAGATAATTATTATCACATTAATAGTAAAATATTGAAGTTAATTTTTACTTAATACATAATAGTTATTGATTAGTGACATATCTCTTGACATGGGTGGACCCAGCTAAGGCTCAGGAGGGGTTTCAGCCTCTTTTGGACTATTAATTTTTCTTTTAAAATGTACCCTTATTTCTGAATGAGTTAAATAAAAAAAATTTGGATATATTTTTTATATTATAAACGATTTATAGTTCAGTGGTAAAAATATTATTTAATAATTTTAAAGCCTTGGTTCAAATCCCTATAGTCACTTTATTTTAGTTTTTTAAATATTTTTATGAAAATTACTTGGAAAAATGATACTTTTACGTATGAAAAATAAATAATTTATTATAATTATTATTTAAAATTAAAAAGAAAGTAATGAAATTTGAGTTTATAAGACTTAAAATGTATTCGAGTGAAGTTTAAGAAATCCTAAATTAAATAATTTTTTTTTTAACCAAGCCCCCTCTAATTTAATTATCTGGGTCCGCCACTGTCTCTTGAGATATAAAATTTATGAGCATAACATTATTCTTTATACCAAATACTTTTCAAAAAATTCAAATAAATCGGTCCAAATTGACTTTATTAGTCAAGATAACATAATTAGTTAGAATTCCTTCCTAATATTAGTTCTCTTGAACAAAATTCATTTTGGTGATAAGAGGAAAAGAGTCTTAAATCTCAACTATTATACAATATCAATAATGAACGTGCAAACATAAGATAATTAAAAGTTTAAAAAGCTCATAAGATCGTAATTCATTATTTAAACTCGTCATTATTAATTTGATCTCTATTTTGGCGCATAAGCCGAAAGTTTGAAAATATATAAGTTTTACTATTTCTAGTGCTAATGCCTGACCTCCAATCTAGTCCCAAAAAAAAAAAAAAGCAAATATATCCCTTATTTTTCATCAATTTTATATAATAATAGAGTTTTTATTTTATTTTCATATAGGTGCCTATTTTAATTACCCTTATGTTTTCATCAATTTTATATAATAATAGAGTATTTATTCTATTTCCAAATATATCCTTAATTCCGTTATTTTTTTTCCAATATTAGGGGGTTAAAATATTATTACTGCTTTGATTTATTTTTAAAAATAAGTTCTAATTGAAAAAAAAAAAGTATGTCAATGTAATATATAACACCATTGCTAGTATTAAAAGTACTTACAAAAATAACATGTAGTAACAATTATCAACATTTTCATAAATTTTTTCTGGGAATATTGAGATTTTATTTATTAGTTACGTTAACTAAGAGGACGAGTTAAAAAATAAAATTTGAGTATTTAAAAATTTTTTTTTAGAATCATCATCAACATTTGACTCTTCAAAGAGAGTTAGAGCACCTGATAAAGAAACAATGACACCTAAATACTTTTCATTGGGTTGAGAATCGACTATTAATATTTTTATAATTTAAAAAAGAATAAATTTTAATTGTTTAATTTATTTAAGCCTAGTAATTAAGTACTTGACTTCAAACATAAAAGTTCACTTGGGATTTTTAATTGATTGTAATTACATGTTATAGGTTGCAGTGCCAGATTCCATTAGTTAAATAATAATTTTTATATATTTAAATTGCTTTTTATTTTTTACTTTTTTTTATAATCATTTTTGTTTAGAATATGTATTTATTGGGGTACAGTTCTTCGTGTTCCCTTGTTTAATGTATTTTTTTTCTACTTGTAAGTTTTTACGCTCACTTCAAAATGTACATTTTTAATTTAGCCTAGGGTCATATAAAGTCCTAGGTGGCAGAAGAATAAAATTTATTTACTTAGTTGTGCTAAATTTGTCTGACTCTGTTTTGATTGAGTCCCTACATGAACATTTATTCCAACTTTTTTCAACTATAACGTGATTGAGTGCATTAATAAACATTTTCCCTTGTTCTCATAGTTGGATGACTGGGTACTATGCTGGGTTCGACATAAAAGCAAATTGCAACACTGAAAGGGCAGAAATGGTGAATTACTGACTGAGATGGCTCACCCTGCCTACACAAACCATAACAATGACATGATCAGAGATTGTTTAACGAAAGACTGCAGACTCTTAGCTTGCAGGTCAAGCTCTACCTCCTATTGAAATAGTTTCAAGTCTAAGCTGTCAAGGAAGCAACAATGCAATAGCTTTACTCTGGTCTGTACAGAGGGTGCTTCTGTCGGAGTGAATTCCCCACTAACTGTTTCTTCTACTCTTGTCAACCTATTGAAGAAGAAGCCTAGTGAGGAAAACTGGTACGAGAACCAGCTTCCATTTAACAAGAAATCAATTTGTGACAACAAAGATCTGGATTTTCCGTTTAGCAAAGAACGTCACCATCAAGAAGGCATCTACAAAATTCCTTCAGATACCTCATTGATTTCCAGGAGCTTAATGAACCGGCTTTCACTAGCAAGTATTTGCAATAATGAACCTTTAAGTGAAGACCAATAGTCAGATTATACCTCATAAAATGTAGATAAGTTATGACTCGGGTAACAGGCATGAATATGAATTAATAATCTAGATTGCAATTCATTGTCTGTGTAAAAGCAAGGAGTCCTTGTTAAGTACCTGTTTATTGAACTTCCTAACTTGCAACATGTATAATGTGAATAATGTTATGGTTACACATAGATTGATCATGCATAAACTTGGAAAGAGACTCTTAGAAGCATCTATTAATTATGCAATAGCATACAGGGGTAATAAAACAATGTTGACAAATGAAATAATACAACATATTACAATATCACATTTTGATCTTTTTAATTGCCGAAAACTTTGTCAAGCGTGGAAGAAACGATAAACTAATGGATCACTAAATAGTCAATCCAGGTAGCCATATTCAAACCAGCTTCCTGAGGCCAGTCGAAAAGAGCAGAATACGTTGAAAATTATACCAAAAAAATCCTCAAATAATTAAAGAACATGATATAGGACAACATTCTGATACTGGTGGCTGAATGAGACGCCTTTCAAAATCAATTATTCAGTGCTCTGTAATAAAAAGAAAATGTCATTAGAACTTTTTTTGGGTTGGGGTGTAGGGGGCGAAAACACAATTTATTTTATTTTACTTTTTTTTTGGGGGGGAGGAAACACAATTTATAAATAAAGAATCAGCAACTACACTCTAAATTTAAGTACTTTCTGGAGATATGACAACATATTATTTCAATCTAGTTGAGTTTTCTGATACTACAGCAGGAAGAACTTGGTCTTCTTGAATGGTTTGCCCTCTTGATTGCCCTGTTTGAAAATTAATTTAGGGGGCATAGACTACCATCTCTCCACCATGACATCAATGACTCAGGATTCATTCCCACACAAGATATAACATTCAACATTTTCAAAGAATTAAGGAATATGATGCTGGCAAAGCTTAAACTAGGACAACAGGAAAGATTAGAGGCTAATGTCACTAAGTCAATAATTTCCTATAGCATACAATTGTGTACTAAAAGGTGAATTATGGTACGCTAGTACCACACGAAGAGAAGAATTTGCAAACACTACAAGACAATGAAGATCTCAGCACGGAATGGTAGGAATGGCCCACATATGCAGTGCAAATGTTTCTGTAACTAATAACTCAGTGACAGGAAACTCAATGGGGCTGCAAAACAACTGCCAAATACAGCTTTCTTACATCTGAGAGAGAGATTCCCAAGAAGATTTCCCAACAAGAAATTGAATTAGAACTTTATATCGCTCATCTATCTACAAAGATAAAACAATTATTTAAGGATAAATTTCGATTACCCCTCATGAAATGACAACCTTCAAATTACCCCCAAACTATTGTATAAGCATCAACTTACCCATTTTTGTTAAGACAAAAAAATTTTCATCAACGTGCCCCCAGTTTTTCCTTTTCTTTTAAATAAAAGTGGGGGTAGTCTAAAGATTTTTATTTTTCAAGGGGGTAATCCAAAATTAACCCTTAACTCAATGCAAATTTCTGAGCAAACAATTCAAGCTACTGAAGCCATGGCTATAATTTAATTAGGATGGTGCTAGCCAATACAAGATGGGCCATGTAAGCAAGTCACATAATCATGTTCAAGTAAGAAATGAGACATTAAAGACTAATGAGAGAACACAACAAAAGGTAAGCACCAACATTGAATTATGGACAAAAGGAGAAGATTAGGTACTTACTGGTATAAATAGGAGGCAATCCACAGAATTACACGCGGTAAAATGATGTCAATGCAGAATTTTGGCTGGACCTCACGTGGAATAAAAGTGAGAAAGCTATCTGTTGGAACCAAGCAAATCTCTCCACATAAAGGGCAATTAATCATGGAACACTAAACAATAAAATTTTCAAATTGAATCATCCATTCTGGTTAATTACCTTTAAAAGAGTTCCCTTGAGCCTTACATTATTATTTTTCAGGTCCTTTGTCCACCTGCAAGGGCACCAAATTAGAACCTGGTGATGGACTCTTTCTACATCATTAATTCTGTTTGCGTGTCTGATAAACAAGAATAATAATGAGCAAAGCAAAAAACTTCTAACCTTTGTATCAATTTCATCAATTAACGGAATTGCCTATCCAGTTCCTGAACATGGCAAATAAAATTGTCAATATGTGCTTTCATCTGAGAGGATCACGAACTAAATTATACAAAAAATAACCAACCTCATTCATATCAAGTGCCACATTTTTTCAGCGTATCCAATCCCTCTGAAATAACATCAAGTCCTTGGTCCTGTGTATATGTCATTGAACCAAATGAGAGGGTAATTGGTATGCAGCTAGAGCAGTATCCTTATGAAATCAATTGCCTCTAATTTCAGTATAAAATGTACAGCATTGATTAAGAATCTTAAATGCCTGTTTCATTTTCGGCATTTCATATTCTTGCCTAAACTGACTCGATTTTTCACTTTGCTGAAAAAACTCATCTCCAATGTTCCCATCTGATGGTTTGGCTCCAACAATCAAGCTTAATTATCCAAATTCAATTGAAAAACTGTGATTCAAGAAAAAGCAAGAACAATGATAAACACCTGAGTCAAATTTTATATTTTTATTAGGTGCTGAAGTTGCCCATCCTCCATTTGCTTCAGTAGCATTCGTGTTTCCATCCAGTATTGCTTCAATCCTCTCTGATAGTCCAAGGACCAAATCATAACGAGTTTCTTGTTCATCCTCAGAAAGTCCCTTAACCTGTGCATATAGCAATAGTATTATGATTGCCAAGTCCTGGACAATCCTCCATTACTTTGATAATTGATCCAGAAGGACAGTTTCAACAGGTGGTGCTAGTCAATGCAAGAACTTAGGGAATTCCTATTTGATATTTAAAGTTTCTAACTAAAGCCAATCCCATGTCCATAAAAAAACAAATGACCTAGTAACACATGCATATTCATATGCTTGAAGAAGCATATTGCACCAAAACTTCCCCTTCAAAATCTGTAACTGAGAAAACTTCAAAATGGTTCTCCAATTTGCAAGGGTAGAGCTTCATCAACCCTTCTCCCAACTCCATACATTTTTACCTTTTTATCGTGCCATATGTCAAGTTGGGGATATTAGTTTTTATTTTATTTTATTTTTATTTTTAATTTCTCATGGAAATGGGATGTATAAATTATGCTCAAGAAAACCCAAGTACCAAACAAGGTTCCATTTGGTCCCCTGTGCTTGATCCCGAAACCTATGTGTGCTTATTTTTGTCATTTTCATCTAATCTTGGACACTCTTGTAGTTTCTAGTTAACTTCCTAGTGATTCTTGATAAGTACTATCTACCATGGTTTCTTTGCCATCATTGTTAATTTGTTTTACGTTCTCATTTGACTTCATATAGCAGAAAGCAAACTTTTGTCATTTGTAATAAATCATTCAGAGTCAGACACAATAATAGCTACACTAAAGCCATTCCATTTCATACGACAATAATCAAGTTCCGAACTGCAGGTCGGCTAATGGATAAGCCTCTTTTAGTAGCGAACACCAACACAATTAATTAATTTAAAAGGCAAACCTATGTAAAAGAGACTATGTAAAAGAGACTAACACCCATCATGGAAAAGCAACTTCAGAGCTAAACCACAATGCGGCAGAATCCACTTATATTGCATTTAGAATACTTGTGCCGTCATTGTCTCAACATCATAAATCTACAAAAACTTATAAAATGAAGATGTCACTCTTAACTTAATGCTGAAAAATAGTTCCATCTAAGTTTAACCTCTAAGTCTAAAATGCAGAAAATAATCTGATCCTAGATTCACAAATATGAAATTTCAAAAATAGCATTGGTATGTAATTCAAAGAAGTAATTAATGAAACAATGGCTATACAATTATGGAACAAAATTACCTTCTTGCACGCCAATTCTTGCAGCTTAGGAACTTCCTCCGGCAGTCGGGCCTTGGTCCGACGAACCTCTGCCTTCATTGCAACCGCACCCACCCTATTGGTCTCCATTGATGCTGTTTCAGCTTTCTGCAACATTTAAATGAATTTTTAGAAAATCATGCAAGTGGAAGAAAATTCAAAGAGTAATGCCAGAGCCACCAAACTTTGTGCACAAACGGACATGACATAAAAGTATTGGTTGATTGTACAAAAAAAATTGGTGGCCCCAGCATTTTTGAAACTGAAAATCTATTAAAACAAAACAATGCTCATAATTTCATTTTATCGTACATTTGCTGATTAATATTCAAATAATGATAAAAATTGAAGGAGAAAAGAGGAGAGCTTTCTAACAAGGAGAGCTTTCTGATTTCGGATTCGATGGTAGGGTAGAAGCAAGAGAAGGCGTCGTCACCATGAGCATTGAGATCTCGCTGTTTCTCGATATCATACTTCTCGTATTTCTTGCAAATGTCGTCGACTCTGAAAAGAATATCGATCACCCTCATCTTGCACCAATGAGAGACAAAGACAATTTGATCTCGATTCTTTCTCTTTCTCTCTCATTTTCGCCTTTTGTGTTTCACCCTCTCATCTCATCACTTTCTATTTTGGAAAGTAAAAACGAGCCATCAGCGGAGAATTGCGTGGAATATACCCCATTTTCTCCCAAATACCCAATATATATATGCCTTAAATTATATCACCCTTAAATTTTATATATATATACTAAAAAAAATAAGAGAAAGTATAAAAATAATCTTAATTAAATTCTCATAAAACTAAACTAATATTCTCAAAGTCATGTAAATAATTAAAAACACTCGACTTCAACAGAATCATACATAATTAGTAATTTAGTATAAATTCTTGACTTTTCCATATTAATCGGGTAAATAGTTAAAAATACTCGACTTCAATTGAAATAAATTTTTTTTTAAAGAATTCTTGACTTTTTTATATAAGTCGAATAAAGAATCGAGAATACTCAACTTTAAAATAACTTTGTCCATGTATTCATTCAACACAAATTTCATACTTTTCATAAAAGTCTAGTAACTAGTGGAGAATATTTAACTTAAATTGAGGACCAAAATCAAATTCAACTTTTGTTTGTGGTTAACTATGGATTATTGTGCTTTTGGAATACAACTTTCTTTCTTCCAAATATTTCTGGAATCCAACTTTGATTGAAAAATCAAAGAATAAAGAATTCTTTGTGAAATTCCAGGCTGTAGAGTTTCTTGAATGGAAGTTATCATCAGGTTGATACCTGCACTTCAAGTGAGAAATGAGTTAACTTGTTTAGAATTTTATTAGACATTGCCTCAGATATATCTTTGAAACATTTTTAATTAGACTTTGGAATTACTTTAAATTGGTTTATGGCGGAAATGTTTTTCCTTTTTCTTGTACATTACTATGTTCTTGCAGAGTTGTACTTGTCATGTTAAATCATTTTGGATCCAGCCCCTGCAAATGCCATGTCCGTAATGGTTGGTGTTTGGGGAAGAAGTGAAAGACAAAACGAAAAAAATGTCATATGTCGATATAAAGTTCTATAACTGGAGTCATTAAAAGGATGCTGGCCTACATCGAGTATCTTAGATGTTCTGAGGGGTATCTGAGATACACTAAGTAAGGGTAAAAAGGTTAAAAAAAATATTTAAAAATGTGTCAAGAGACGAAAGAGACATTATCCAACAAAAAGCAATTGACTGATTTTTTAGCAAAAAATAAAGAATCAATGAGAGAATATTGTGCTGAGAAAGAGGGAACAGCGACCTGCCATGCTTGCAAACAGGCCAAAAGGTTATTACAAGGATAGCTGGGAGCACCCGTACTCCCCTGCCAAATCCATAATAGCTTTAGCAGAGGTACGCGGGACCACCATTCTACACTTAAAAAGTGCATGCGCCTCAAACTTGCTCTCTAAGCATATCATGAAATGCCTCAGCAATCACACATGTGAATGATGAAAAAAATCTCTGACATGATAGCAAGGGACGCCAATAAAATGATGCCAGGTGGCACGGCAACCGGGATACTCCTTATAAAATACTCAGGTTTTATTTTTTTATCAAAACAACCAATACACACACAATAAGGGCTGAGGTTTCTTTCGCCTCCAGCCACCATTAAAGAGAGCTTGCAAGCTCTCTAACATGAGGTATCCCAACTCTGACTTAAGCGCCGGAGTGTGGTCGCTGGCCACCTCTGGCTCCACCTCTGACATTCTTTTCTTTGTTTTGTAGGCCTAATACAACCAAGCAAGCTCTCTCAGACTAGATCCTAGCCTCCCACTATATTCACCACCCTCTCACTCTTCCTTCTATTCCCAAAAAAAAAAAAAAACTATAACAGTCCGTACACCCCAACTAAGTGAGACACCCCAACTCCCATAAAAAATAAATTTATTATTCTTAGTTTAGTTTTGAAGCTTTCATTCATATACACCAAAATCAACTAAAAACAATTGGCACCATCTGTGGGGAGAGCACAAAAAGCCTCCACACGATGCTAAGTTGGTCGGTACGTGTGCTCACACAAACATGGCACCCGACTTACCCACTGATGACATAATGTCAGATCATGATGGATTAGAGAATTGGTATTCACCTGGATGAAGAGCCCGTTTCTCATAAGCACTTTGAGGATTTAGCCCGATCCTTAAAGTTGTGGGATCTCGGGTACCTGAACTAGTCGCCTCACCCGTGACTCAAGATATTCCACCCCTACGAGGCGATAAACAAACCATACTACGATCTTATACTTGAGGGCAGTAGGCCAAAGCACGGGCCATCGGGTACCCGTTCAAAATTCTAAATTGGCGGTTCTCGGAAGAGCGCTCCACTGCATCTTGCTACTATCGTAGTAGCCAGGGTACCAAGCGCAAATTAAAAGCTTGAGAAGATCTCCGACATAAATTGAATGCCAAAAGAGCTTCCCAAATGACAGCGACATCTTCAGGTGCACCTGGGTACCCTGAGAGTTCAGAGAAAAGATGGAGTACTTTGAGGCTCAGGTGAAGCTCCTCTCTGAGAAGCAAAATGTCACCAATACTCCAGCGCCAGTAACGTATAACTCACCATTCACCATGGAGATTCGAATAGCCGCTCTGCCTGAGACATTCACCATGCCCCAAATACCACAACAGTCGGGTACCTCAGATCCTGCAGAGCATGCCGAGTTATATCGTGACCAGACGTTGATTAAAGCGGTGGATGCCAATGTTATGTGCCAGATGTTGCCACATACCCTCACTGGTCTTGCCAAATCTTGGTTCCAGTCATTGAAGGTAGGTAGTGTATCCTCCCTGGACAATTTTGACAATTTTCATTTAGGAATTTTGTTATGTCTTCTCCAAAGAAAGGGCAACTTCTGAGCTTGCTTTTATTAAGCAGGGAGAATTGGAGTCTTTAGCTGATTATATAACCCGATTCCACCAAGAGTTATTACGTACTAGCGCGTTTGGCTGCCAATAAACTCTCACTCATTTTGAGAAAACTTACATTTGGAGAAGTTGTGACGGTCATTCCAAAAACATCGCCCCCTCTCATATGGGAAGCCCACTCGTGAGCCTTGCAACAAATAGAGATGGATAAGAAGTGTCACCTGAAACGAGAGGAGGACAAAGCGAAAGCTGCAAAAAGTAAGGAAAAATTAAAGAAATCAGAGGCAACCCAAGTAAGGGTACCTCAGTTACCCAGCCCATCTTGTGCTTCTTCACGCGGGAAGAGTTTCAATGTGCCTGGTGTACCTCATGTAACCCCACCTATCAAGCCACCTCCAGCAGATCGACGGGAGCTGCCGCAGAAACTCCGGTATGATTCTTTTCATTCTTTGAATCAATCTTCGAAATAAATTTTCTCTCAGATTAGAAATACTGGTATGCTCCGCCTGCCTAAACCCATATAGAAGTACCCTAACATGAAGCGTAGTTTAAAATATTGTGAGTTTCACGATGATTTCTAGCATAACACTACCGAATGTTTTAGTTTGCGGGAGGAAATCGAGTCATTGATTCGAGTCAAAGAGTTTGTGGCTGATATGCATGAGGCAAGGAAGTCTCGGGAGCTCGATAAGGGTAAATAGGTAGCTGACTCTAGCCTCGAGGTCTAGGTACTCCAAGGGTCCAAGAAAGGAGTTTATGTTCGAATGATAGTAGGCGGACCTACCCTCGCCGGTGAATCCAGAGGAGTCATCAAATGTTACAAAACGTTACAACAGGTCACTGTCCTTAAGTATTCATGCAGCCAAAGACGTTAACTTCGCCGGTCAAACTTTCTCTAGGGTACCTCAGGTACCCGAGCATTCGATTCTAATCATTTTCATAGAAAAAGATGTAAAGGGTATCTCATATCCCCATGACGATGCTTTAGTCATAACAGTTAAAGTGATCACTGGCAAAGTAGCGAGGACGCTCGTGGATACCGGCAGCTCCGTAGATATTATCTTCAAAAGTGTCTTGGATCAGTTGTTGATCAAATCTCCAAGGATCACTCCATATGATATGCCACTCATCGGGTTTGCAAGGGACATGGTCATCCCTAAGGGTATCATCACTTTGCCCGTTACCATTAGCAAGGTACCCCATGGGTCATCTACATGATTGATTTTCTTATTGTGGATCACCCAGGCACTTATAATATCATCTTAGGAAGGCCATTCCTAGTCGCCACAAAAGCAGTCGTCTCTATACATTACCTCGCCATGAAGGTTCCAACTGCCGGGGAAGTTATCACCATCAAAGAGGATCAGTAGTCTGCTCGAGGATGTTATTCGGTAGCTTTTAAAGTGAGTTATCAAATTACTTCTAATAATCTCCTAAAAGGGCACCTTGGGAGTACAAGGTCATCAATTAGCTTACCCAAGCGGGCATTTGCTAGACGTCGAAGAGTTGCACGCAGGAAAGCCTTACAGACTACTAGTTCTCAAAAGCAGTAAGAAGCCGATCCTATGGAGGTGGATTCTGTAACGAAGGGGGTATTCGGAGTGCCCCATCATCATCATTCAGAATCAATCAGAGAGGTTGAAGTACCCCTGGATCCTTGGGTGCTGACAGAAGAGAAGCAGGGAACACCAGTTGAGGATCTTGTTTCTGTTCGAATATGTAATGATGACTCGGCCAAGATAGTCAAAGTCGGCTCAAATCTCTTCCGTCAACACCGGGAGCAGCTTATCAACTTTTTGAAGGAAATCTTGATGTGTTCACCTAGTCCCACGTTGACATGCCTGGTATCATGTCTTCTACCTCATGCCGTAGGCTCAATGTCAATCTACACCACAAGCCTGTCAAGTAAAAACGTCGAACTTTCAACTAAGAACACTACTATACCATTGAGCAAGAAGTGGATCGTTTACTAATAGCCGGGTTCATTTGGGAGGCGGTGTACCCTGACTAAGTGTCGAATGTCGTCCTAGTAAAAAAGTCCAATGGCAAATGGCACATGTGTGTGGACTTTACGGATTTGAATAAGTCTTAACCCAAGGATAGCTTTTCGCTTCCTCGGGTAGACTAGCTAGTGGACGCCACAGCGGGACATGAGATACTCAGATTCATGGACGCCTTCTCCAGATGCAACCAAATCCCGATGTATGAGCCTGATCAAGAAAAAATAGCCTTCATCTCCAATCGTGGATTGTATTGTTACAAGATGATGCCATTCGGTTTAAAGAACGCCGGTGCCACTTATTAACAATTGGTGAACAAAATCTTCAAGGACCAGATTGGGCGCACCATGGAGGTGTATATCGATGATATGATCACAAAGTTCGTGTACACTAGTGATCACATGGGGCACCTCAGAGACACTTTCAACGTTTTGAGAAAGCATCAGATGCACCTGAATCCAGAAAAATGTGCATTTGGGGTTACCTCAGGTAAATTCCTTGGGTTCATGGTGCAGCAAGGGGGGATTGAAAGAATACCTCGTTCAAGGTTTGGTAGGCCGGGTAACCGCCATCAACCGCTATATTACTAGAGCCACTGATCGTTACAAGCCTTTTTTCAAAGCTTAAAAGGCGGGTAAGAAACTCCACTGGACCGTCGAATGCGAAGAAGCTTTCCAAAAACTAAAAGAATACCTCGTTAATTTGCCACTACTCTCAAAACCTAAGCCCAGTGAGGTCCTTTTGTTGTACCTCGCCGTCTCTATACACACCACCAGTTCAGTTCTACTCAAAGAAGATGATGACGGGGTACAGCGACCTATATATTACACCGACAGGACTATGGTAAATGAGGAAAAGAGGTACCCCGCTACTGAAAAGTTGGTTTTGGCCTTGGTGATCTCTGCAAAAAAGCTTCGCCTATATTTCCAGGCCCACACCATTGTCATTATCACAAATCTTCTTCTTCGACAAATCCTTCAGAAATTATGTCCAGAAGACTTTTCCGATCCGATGGTCTTTTGAGTTGAGTGAGTTTGATCTCATCTATAAGCCTTGCTTGGCCATCAAAGCCCAAGCCATTGCTGATTTCATCATAGAATTCGCTGCCAATGACTTTGAGGGTGAAGGGATCCCGGGGCACCTGAGTGAGACCACACCAGTGGTAGAAGGGGAACATGTTTGGGAGATATATATGAATGGTTCTTCCAACTCACATGAAAGTGGTGTCGGCATAATCATCATCGATCCGGATACAATAAAGTTTTAATATGCCTTGCAATTTGGATTCAAGGCTTTAAACAATGAGGCCGAATGTAAAGCCATAATAGTAGAGCTAAGGATGTCTAAAGTTTTAGGGGCAAAAAGGGTCCCCATCAAAAGTGAATCTCAACTGGTGGTTAGCTAAATAGACTCGGAATACCAGGCTAAAAAAGAAAATATGATGGGGTACCTCGAGAAAACTAGAGAGCTAATGTCCCAGTTTCTCGATGTTAAGGTAGAAAAAGTATCGTGGGTGGATAATTATGAGGCCGATAATCTCGCCAAAATGGCTTCCTCTAGAGCAAACCAGTCAGCTGGCACTATTACTACTGAATATGTACCTACCCCAGTATTAATTTCCTAGAGCCGATATAAGTAGGATCGATGTTTGTGGGGGTACCCTAGATGGAGCCTATCATATGGTACCTGAGGAACGGGGATCTACCCTCAGATGAGAGGGAGGCGAGAAGGCTGAAGTATAGAGCGACATGGTACTGTCTTATTTAGGATGCCCTATACAGGAGAGGGTCCACTCTCCCAACCTAAAATGTTTAGGAAATGAATAGGCTGAGTATGTCACAAGGGAGATACACGAAGGAATTTGCGGCAATCACTATGGAGCACAATCTTTAGCGCATAAAGCCCTTTGCCAAGGGTATTACTGGCCTACGATGAGGAAGGACGCCAGAAATATGGTCAGTAGTTGTGACAAGTGCCAAAAATTGGTCCACTACCAACCAAGAAAGGGCAGGCCAAGTATGTGATTGTGGCGGTTGATTACTTCACAAAGTGGGGGGAGGTGGAGCTGCTAGCAAGTATTACGGAAATGAAAACCAACGAATTCATTTGGAGGAATCTCATTTGCAGGGGTGGTCTACCTAATGCCATAATCAGTGACAACGGGAAGCAATTTGACAATGAGAAATTTTGAAGTTTTTGCTTGGAGCTCGGAATAGCCAATCGATTTGCCTCTCCAGCTCATCCACAATCTAATGGACAGGTCGAAGTTGTCAACAAAATTATCAAGGGTATCCTGAAGAAGAAGCTTGAGGAGAGAAAAGGAGCTTGGGTAGACACGCTACCCAGCGTTCTTTGAGCTTACTGGACAACCCATAATACCTCTACCTGGGAAACCACCTTTTCTCTCGCTTTTGGGAATGATGCGGTGATTTCAGCAGAAATCAGGATACCCTCTCATAGGATTGCATACTTCGATGAAGCTGACAATGCCTCTTTGATTGCATCCAGCCTTGATCTAGTGGCAGAAAAAGGGGCTAAAGCAGAATTTAGGGCTGTGGTATACCAACACAGCATTTCAGATCTATATAACAAGGGGGTACACCCCAGATCATTCAAGAAAGGAGATTTAGTCCTGCAAAGGGTAACTTAGAACACACAGGTACCCTCTGATGGTTCTTTTGGAGCAAACTGGGAAGACCCATATCGTATAGACTTGCCAATAGGATATGGAGCATACAAACTACTCCATATGGATGGAACAATTATGAAGCACCCCTGGAATGCTGCAATGCTGAGAAAGTACTAATAATAGGAGGACAGTGTCTTAATCTCTATCACTTACTTTATCTATTTCTTATTTTCTTCTTTTCATGTTTGCAATATGGTCAGCCATGAAGAGTACCTCAGGTACCTTGCATGGTCAATAGAAATTTTCAGTTCCCTCAGCTCCAGAGAGGGGGTGTTTGCGTGAATCCCCATTCTCACTGGGATAATGAAACGGTGTTCTGATCCTTGCTTCTATAACTTATGAGTATTAGGGGTGTTCATAATCCAATCCACTCAATCCGTTTGATTTACAAAAATCCGATCTGTGGATTGGTGGATTGGATTGGATTGAAAATTTAAAAATCCGCAATCGATGGATTGGATATAGATTTACTTATGTAAATCCGCAAAAATCTGTGAATCAGCAAAAAAATAAAATTTATTTATTTATTTAATTAGAAAAATAAAACTTGTAAATGTAGCATTACTACTTATTAGTAAATAAATAAGTTAGAATGTAGTTACACTAACACTATACTTATCTTATCTGATAATAATATATAATAAACATAATTAAATAAATAAATAATTAAATAAAAAAATATAGCTTTCTAAATAGTTAATTTTTATAATTTTAGTTAATTTTCACGTATTGATTTAAACAAATAAAATTTTTTCTTTTGACCATGTCATATTTTGAAAATTTGACTATATTATTCTACCTTTATTTAGACACTTAATTTATTTTTATATTAGATTTTTTTATTTGATTAGTTCATAGAATAAACAGAATTAAAAATTTTTAATCCGCAAATCAATCAGCAAAATGGTGGATGGATATAGATTGGGTCAAATCTGCATTCGATCCGTAGACATATGAATTGGATTTGAGTTGAATTCGTTAATCCGTGGATTGGATTGGATTGGATTGAAAATTTACAATCTGTAAAATCATGGATCATATATAGATTGATGTCCAGTCCATAAAATCTAATCCGCGAACACCCCTAATGAGTATATTTTACTTTCATTATTCATATGACTCTATGTTTATTGATATACGAGGTTTTATATGCGTCTTTCAGTTATGATTACCTCATTATACGATAAGTGAGGTACCCAAGGAACTTGTCCTATCCTGATCATGAATATCTACTCAAGGTTAGAACCAGCACAAAGAATGCAACAAATCTAAGGAGGAATGTCAAAGAAGCCCTGAGGGTGCAGTACATCAGCATGCCCTAGTGCCATAAGGCTCTGTTAAGGTATGCATGCACCCATACCTTCATTCGTTCACTTGAGTCAAGTAATGAATAAGCAATCCAAAATTAGAGGCAATCACAAGAGTTGAATACCTAAAGAAAAAGGGGTAGGCGAGCAGTCACCTCTATTTGTGTAATCCTACTAAATGTTGACTTGAAATAAATGGCAAAATAAGCAATTTTTGACCATTTTGCAAAAAGGGGTCGAGAAGGTCCCCCCACCCCCCCAAGAACTTTCGGAAAGCAAGACCGAGTTCCTTATCTGTTATCTCGTTGCGCTGATTATAAATTTTCATTCTTAAACGAAGTGTCGTGATGATGTTCTAATCATTAGTTAATCGAGATGTGCCATAACCTTTGTTAAGATATGCCGCAAGCATATCTATAAAAATAACCACACAAATACAGATACCAAAGTGTGCAGTACCTGGGGTACCCGTAGGATCCCCGCAACACTTGCATAGCTAATTGCTCGAATAAAAAGTCACAGAAAATAAAGTTAATGGCACACCAAATCAAGTCTATCACAGAAGTCTAATGCAAGTAGTAACAAGATTAACGAGGCAACCTTACGAGAAGACAATTGTCCAAATACATAAAAGAGGGACACCTTACTACAAAAAGTACCCCAAAAAAGAAAAGGGAGTGCCATAAGGATATCATGTGACAGGCTCCAAATGATTACGCCAAACAAGATCATGTAGAAAGGGGAATGTCATCTCTACCACTTCTCGCGATAGCGAGGTTAGTAAAGGTTCCCGAGGTTGCAGAAGAACGTCCTTCAGGGGCTGCAGCATCTGATGGGAGCTCTGGACAAGGTACCTGGGGTACCCTAGAAGATCGTTTCGGGTTCAAAGAATGAGAAGCCTGCGACTCCCTCTTATTCTTGATTGCCTTCAGAATGGCTTACTTGTCCACTTGTTTCTCTATACAAGGTACTAGCAGCCCTGGGTCCGCACTCCAAACCTCCATCATGATATGAGTGAAAACTTTGTCGAGCATGTTTTTCTGGTGAGATAATAACTCATCATTCCGAGCCTCTACCTTTTCAAGATCCTTAGATATGCAAATGTTCTCTAGGGAAAGGTCGTCTAAGCGCCCCTTTAAGACTCTGACCTCCTCAGCAAGCTTCTCCTTATGAGAACGACTATGTTTGAGCTCCTCCCTCAATTTCACAACCTCAATTTGTGTGCCCAAGGTACCATTGAAGTCTCAGAGGCTATGGTTGAGCTAGAAGGCCGCCTGCAAGCGAAAAAGGATAAAAGAAAATAAAAAAAAAAAGAGAAAAAGGAGAAGAGAAGAAAATGAGGAACATTCACATCATGACAAGCCTTGACTGCCCGACTGTAGCGCTCATTTAGATCTAATTTGTCTGCCTCTGTAGACATATCCAAAGAAACGCACTCAGAGGTATGGAGGAAACAGTCAGTCAAGTGAGATATTTTTTTTATTCACAATCGGGGCGAGCTCCTCTTCCATAAGATCTCTGGACATAGAGAACAAGGAGCCAAATTTTCTCTTATGAGTAGTAGAGGTACCTCGGGATCCTCCAAGGGAAGATTCTTGTGACCTGGTCTTAGTACTTGGGACAAGGGGAGGCCAAATACCTTTTGTGAAAGTACCGTAGGTTCCCGAGGAACTACCATTCATACGATTGAAGAAAGCATCAAAATCTTCATTAAGTGGATCCATATTTGTCCATCACCATGCACAATGAACAAGAAGAGGTCAGTCCAATATGCATCAAAGGCCACAGGCAAAAAGTGCAAAAGGCCAGATGAGACGCAAAAGTTGAAAGTGAGTGCATGTGATGGTGAGGTACCCTAAAAGACTAATGATGGCGGGGTACCCCACCAACATCACAAGGCCATACGTGAATTACCACCTAAAGAAAATGGAAGATTTTCATCAATTAGACCGGCCTTCACCAACTGGTTCGTACACAACACATCACTGTCACTTTGTAAAGCCCGAACCCTCTCTATAAACTCACTCACTTCTCTTCCCACCTCATGCATAGGGCACACTCTTTTGGTCCAAGTGATGTCTCCAAGGTCCCAAAGAGCCCCAAACGAGAGGAAAAATCTAGATAATAATAACAAAAAAAGAAAAGAGAGAGAGAGAGAGAGATGAAGAGGGAGGGAAGAGAAAGGAAACACATACATCTTCATTAAAAGAGTTCCGGACTTGCACATCCTCACCATCAACCAAGCTATCCCTCCCTCACTAACCATCAACCACAAACCAACTGTACATGTAACTCTTTTTCAGTATGAGATCTGTGTTTACCAAATACCATGAACCCCGTAAGTGGATAAATAAGCAGTAGATAGACCAACATGTTTCTTCAGCTGATAAAGTCCCCTCAACTCCCTATAAGAAATATCCTGCCCAAATACCTCTAACCACAATACCTCAAGGCCTGTGAGTTACCTCCAGCCGGGAAGGGATAATTGCCTAGGGGCAATTCTCATATCACTAAACATCTTCCTAAAAAAAGATGAAGGGGCAGACGAAGACCAAGATCGAAAAGGTCAATGTGTAAGGGTATGCCCTCAGATTTGGGATGCTCGAGGCACTCACCTTTCCGGGGCACCTTAAGCTGAACTCGAGAAGGTATGTTATATTTAACTCTAATTCTCTCTAGGTCATCAAGGGCAGCCTTTTTACCCCATAATGAGTAAGGCTTACAAGATTCAAAATGAGAGGTAGGGGGAGGCCTAGGGATGTTGATAGGGGAAGGTGATTTGGCTCTAGGGTTGTTAGCATGGGTTTTCTTACGGGGTTTGTGTGACTAGTTTCTTGCCTTTTGGTTTAGATCTATCAGTAGGATTGATTTGAGACAATCTAGGGCTGCTACTCCCAAGACTACCTGAAAGGGACCCTCATCATCATCATCACTAATCGAGACATGAGGGAACTCAGAAAAGGGGGTATCCCTACCCGAACCTCCGGTCACGCTACGCCCTTTTAACCCTATACTCTTCTTTCCTATCATGTTTTCTTAAAACACAACACACAAATAGAAGAGGAAACCTCACATCAAAACCTACAAACCCCGCAACTCCAGATCACATCTAGAAAAAACATACGTCAAAATTCACAAATCGAAGTAGACACACACAAAAAAAAAAAAAAAAAAAAGAGAAGAAAAAAGAGTCTTTCGCATAAAACTAAGAAAACACCACAACCATATTTGCTAGAGTGAAAAGGAACTGAGAGAGGGAGGGTACCTGAAATTCACTGAATTGATGGATCCTAATCGTCAAAAATTAGATCTGAATAGGTACGGCTGCAGTCGCCCAGAAACAATAGCAAAAATTAAAACTCAAGAAATTACAACAGGCTGTTCGTATACCAAAAAAAAAAAGGAGAGAGAAGAAAGAAGAAGAACGAAACGACGCGAGAGAGAAATAAAGAAATACCACAGCACTCCACCAGCCAGAATATCACTGCACGCCATGGGAGCTACTTGCCAGACGCCACCACAATACCATCTAGATTAGACGCCGAGCACCGTTGGAAAACTTCACCAGAAACGGTGGCAAAGTGAGAAAGCGAAGGGAGAGAAAGGAAAGAAAAAGGGAAGAAAAGGAGAAAAAAGGGGTGAAGGGAGAGAAAGGAAAAGAAAAGGGAAGAAAAGGAGAAGAGAAAAAAGTGATGGGAGAAAAATGAAGGGAGGTAAAAAAAAAGATGAGGGGAAAATAAAAGAGGAATAATTATAAGATGGACCAGCGGTTGAAGATAAGTGAAGGCATATCGTGAGAGAGAGAAAATAGGGAAAAGTTCCAGGGATTTCAAAAAAAAAACAAAAACAAAAAGAAAGAATGAAGAAAGAGAAAATAAGGACTCAGCTACACAGGAGAGAGGAAGATAACTGACAGAAAACATGACCCTAATGAGAAAAAGTACAAACGCTAGTAGAAAGGGTTTGACTCTTTTCAAAATTAAAAAACATAGGTGAGAGATAACATTGATGAGGGAGTAGTTAAAAACCCATTTCATTTTTTGACGGTTGAGTTCTATTAGCGTCATGTGTTATAAAAAAAAAGGGGTGGAAAGAGAAAGAATGAAAAGAAGAAGAGAGATGAAGAAATAAGAGAGATGAGGAAAATAAGACAAACAAGTGCAAGACGTTCTCTAATGTTGGGAATTCACGTGGTCCACCAAAGGGTAGTAGGCGAACTACTCCTACTTATATGATCCTGTGAGTGGAAGAGCCGAATATCGCCGCATGCCATTTGCAATTTCTTTGAGAGTTTCTTGTGCCTCAACTACTTTCGCTACAAAGAAACTAGGGGGATGTTGTTTAGGGAAAATGTTGAAGACATAACAAAAAAATGCCACATGTCGATATAAAGTTCTATAGCTGGAGTCATTAAAAGGATGCTAGCCTACACCGGGTACCTCAAATGTTCTGACGGGTACCTGGGGTACATCAAGTAAGGGTAAAAAGGTCATAAAAATATTTAAAAAGGTGTCAAGAGACGCAAGAGACGTTATCCTAAGAAACAAATCGGCCGATTTTCTAACAAAAAATAAGGAATCAATGAGGGAATATTGTGCTGAGAAAGAAGGGACAGCGACCTGCCATGCTTGTAAGCGGGCCAAAAGGTTGTTACAAGGACAGCTAGGACCACCCGTCCTCCCCTGCCACTCTTACAAATCAATAACAGCTTTAGCAGAGGTACGCGGGACCACCATTCTACACCTAAAACATGCATACGCCTCAAACTTGTTCTCCAAGCATATCATGAAATACCCCAGCAATCACACGTGTGAAAGATGAAAAAAACCTCTAACATGACAGTAAGGGACGCCAATAAAATGATGCCAGGTGGCACGACAGCCGGGGTACTCTTTCTAAAATACTCAGGTTTTATTTTTTATCAAAACAACCAATACACAGACAATAAGGGCTGAGGTTTCTTCCACCTTCGGCCACCATTAAAGGGAGCTTGCAAGCTCTCTAACATGAGATATCCCAACTTTGACTTGAGCGTCGGAGTGTGGTCACCAGCCACCTCTAGCTCCACCTTTGACCTTCTTTTCTTTATTTTACTGGCCTAAGGCGACCAGGCAAGCTCTCTAAGACCAGATCCTAGCCTCCCACCATCTCCACCATCCTTTCACTCTTCCTTCCATTCACAACAAAAAAAACTGTAACAGCCCGTACACCCCGACCAAGCGAGGCACCCTATCTCCTAGCAAAAACAAATTTATTGTTCTTAGTTTGGTCTTAAAGCTTTCATTCACATACACCAAAATCAACTAAAAAAAGTTGGATATGGTCGTTTGGTTCAAGTGAATATAATATAACAAAAAACCGAGGAAGGTGCTACCTAAAACGTGGTAGTGGATGCAAGTGCAAATTAGCTTAATGCTAATCAAATAATTTGTAAATAAAAAGAAATGCAGGGGAATATATGTAAATTTGTCACTAAGGCAAAAGAACTGCCGCCCTGTAGTCAATAATTTGCATTTTATGAATTAGGGATTAATAAGATTATATGACAAGAGTGAATCGATCAATTTGCAAAAGAAGTGGCATCTAACTTTTAATGCAACCAGTGTTAGGGCCACTTTGATAATATTGTAATTTTTAAAATAATAATTATTAACTGTATTATAAAAATAATCAATTATAAAGAGAATCACTTAAATGTTCAGTAAAGTTTATTTTTAAAAATATTGTGAGTTTTAAAAGTAGTTATATATGTTTATTAAATCTTACTGTTAAACTGTTGTAAGAATTTAAATGACTGATTAGAAATAAAATTAAATAAAATTTATTTGAGCATTTATAAACTAGATAAAACTATAGTGCAATTGTTGCATAGGACCACAATTTTGTTTTTTATTTTTTGACCCCTACTTTGTCTTTTATTTATAATTTATTTATAAATTTATGATAATTTTATTTTTCATTCTCTTTTCCTCTCCTCCATATTCAAATATTCTGTCTCCTTTCTTTTTATTTAAATAATTAATTAACCATTAGTCAGCAGCCCTTTTTCAAATAAAAATATCATTAATTAATCAATTACCTCAATTATTTTTCACATCACAATCAGGTAGCAACTTGAATTAAATATTTGAATGGCAATTGTGAGGTTGCGGTAATTAAATAAATTAAAATAACAAATCAAATCTATCTATCGATTATAAGTGATTAATGTCATATTGGTTGGATTTATGGATAAAGTTTAAGTTTTGTTATTTTCGAGTAGCTAATAACTTTGAAAATAAACTATATTATATTTATTTTTTTATTTAAAGTCCAATCTGCATATATATTAAAATGGCAATCGAAGTGCAAGGAAAGAAGATAAAATGCATAGTTTTTTATAATTATTTATTTAATATTTTATTTTAGTAATGTCATGCTAGTTTTATTTTTTAAGCTAATTTATTAATTGAATTTTAATGTCAACTCATCACTTATCTCACTCCTTAGATTAAAAAACTAGAGAGTTAGATATTGATGTTTAGTTTTATGTCAAATTTTTTAATTTCAGATAGCCTATCATTTTTTAATTACTTAAATTATTTACAAATTTAAAACAATATGGATTTATGTGTTAAAATTTTGAACCATTTAGTTTTTTAGAATTTCAATATACGGCAGGGAGTGTAGTGTTAATTGTTAATTACCAAACTATGTATCCTATCATTAAAACTATTCTTATATTAGAACTATCTATTGGTGACAGCACAAGAAGACAAAAACAGAGGATACTGTGCAACAGTTGCACGGTAGTTGAACCCTTATAAACATATATATAAAATATTTTTTTATTGTGTAAACATAATAATTGATAACTAAAATAAATATTTTATATTAATAATTTTATTTTTATTTTTTCATTTAATATAATTGGCAATAATAATAATAATATTTTTAAAGTTAATGATTTTTTTCTAACTGATTAGGATAATTTTGAATTTTTATAATATATATGAGGATATATATAGAATTGCATTAAGTGTAAAAGAAATTACCAAAATCAAAATTTGAAAAAACTACTCTTTCCTTTCTTTTCAAAATCTGTTGTAGGATGGATGATCGTGTCCAAAGTGATTTCTAAAAAAATTATCAAATAGCAAAATTAGATTTTAGCTTTTCGATATCACTTTTGATCCTTCAAAAATAATTCCAAACAGGCCATTAACAAATTTAATTTCTATATTTTATCCTCTTTACATTGTCACACACACTTTTGTTTTCAAAAGTACCTAACGCAGAGCTATCATTGTAATTTTTTTAAAGAAAAATACTAAAGAGATATAGCAGTGAAAAATTTATAGTTACAAAGAAGTACCTAACGCAGGGTTGTTATTGTAATTTTATTTAAAGAAAAATACTAAAGAGATGTAGCAGTGAAAAATTTATAGTTCAAATACAAGCTAATAAAATACTATGTAATTAAATAGTAATAATTTATTTTTAATATTTAAAATAAAATAAAATGAATAAAATATTAGGTGGTAGGTGTGACATGTATAGGGCTGCTCACTATGTTTGATATGCTCAATACTCTAGATTGAACAACTATTACATGATAAGTTTAAATACATTTTATTCTTTTAGATGTTAAATTTATCAAAGAGATGACGATAGTTGTGTGGTAAGTTGAAGATTTCATACTTTTGGAGATAAATTTAAGTATGTCATTTAAATTGGGGGTGAATTAAAATTTACCCTAAAAAATAATAATATTACATATTTTAAAAGAGAGTTGAAAAATAATTTTTAAATAAAATGTGGTATTCAAATGAAATTATTTCAAACTCTGTGGGAGGTCATAGTTATTTTACAAAAATATCCGCCCCATAAATGGTTAAAAAGCAAACTAGTTACAATTATTTTTAAATTATTGATCTTTTTGTTTAATACAAATATCTTGTATCCTGTTTAAATCCAGTTATAAAATATTGATGCTTTGTTGATGCCGTAAAAAAATTATGACATCATAGAAGGGCCTAAAGAATTTAACACATAATTAACTTATAAACTCTTAACTTTATCAAATATTTAGAACAATAAACATATCTACAATATTTGACTTCTAGACTATAGTTATAACATGTGAAGTTTTTGATATGGTAAAAGATTACATTACGTGGTGATGTTGAAATATTAATAGGGTAATTTTCAGATTCCTCCCCTTAAGTTTGATGTATTTGCAGGTAGATAGCAAATATGCTTTTATGGTGAAAGCCCCTACGGATTTTAAACGTTTAACTTCCGTTAGGTAGTTGAGGGTAAATTTGCAATCTCTTAATACTACCAAAGTTTTACAAATTTTGCTTGAGTTGTGCCAAAGAACATATTATAGCAATGTAAAATATAAAACTCAAAATGTACAGAGATTTTTCTCTTTCTTTTTATCTCAGCCTGCATTTCTCTTTCATTTTAAAATCAAACCGTTTCTTTTACATTGCATATATTTCCTTAACTTGCTTTCTACAAGAACCAAATGCAAATAATTTTTATTAGCAGTCAACCTCTATGAAAATTGAACGAGAACCATTTATCGATCCAAGATTCGTCGGCGACCAAGGGACCCCAATCGTTTTATTGATGCCAATAACAGGACAGTTTCTAACATAGCTAAAGTTTTGAGCTTTGTTTACAACGTAGCGTGGTTTGCTTCGTTTTGTTTATGAATGATCATATTTTTTGGTCTATGAAGTTGTGAAGCCTAAAATCAATTAAAACTTGCGCAAAATTGACTTAGTGATGTTGCCATTGTTATTGAAAGCAAATAAGGTGAACTGGAAAAAAATGGGATATTTTTTGGGTTTCCATAATGCATAGTGTGTTAGATCTTTTTCGATAGGCTTTTATTTTGAATAATGGCCATTGATGAGTGTTTGTTTAGTATTAGATATTGGAAAAATGAAGTTTGAGGCTATTATTGAAGCATGCAAAGAATGGAGGGGAAAAAAAAGATCTTAAAGTTTAGTTGTTGATACATGTAATGAGCCTAAACTTGAACTTATAAGGACCTAACTAAGCCTAAATGATGTTGGTGGTGCAAGATCTATTGCTGGTGGTGGTGCATGAAAGTGTTATGTGATAAATTAGAGAAAATATGTTGCAAAAATTAATACTCAAATTTGCTCTATATATCAAAACAACCTTTACTTAGAGAAATCTTAAATGTATCTGGTAATTTGGAATGTTACAATGTAGAAGTATTAGTGACGGCAGGTTAATTAGTAACAGTTTGTGTTGGTTGTTTTGTCTTGGTTATGTTTTGTACTAAACGTGTGGGCATTCCATAAATGATATGATTTCAAATAGGGTTAGGCATTATCTGGTTTGGTTCGATCCTAGTAAAAAATTGAACCAAACCGAAACTATTGATTTTTTACCTTTAAACTGAATATAAATCAAATTGTAGAATCAAATTGAACTGAGCCGAATTAATTCAGTTCATTTTGTTTCAATTCAGTTCGATTTTAATCTTTTTGGCTTTTGTTCAGCATGTTTGGATATGTACATTCAATAGACATCATAATATACAGTTACTACAATATAAATCCATGAACAATAAGCAACAAAAAAAAAAAATCACAAATCAAGGTATATATATACAATTATGCATAATAAAATCATTTTTTTATCAGGCATAATAAAATCTTCTTTTCGCTGGTGATTGCTGTTCATTTTAAACTGCTGTTCATTTTAAACTTCAACTTCATGGTTGGCTCTTGAAGGAAGAGAAATTAGAAATGGTGAATTAACAAAAAAATATAAATTAACTTAAATTACAAAAGACTACTAAGGTAGGTTTACGGTGACCCTAAAAATTAGCATTTGAATATTCATAAATATAAACTTAAGCAGAGAAAATAAATTTAAGAGAGGCCATGGCTATTAACAACTCATAAGCTCAATCTTGGTTAGCCTTTTATAATACCAATTAGATTATTAGTTATTTCATGTCACCTGTTAATTAATTTTAACAAACTTGCCTATTTTAAAATACTTAAAATAGTTTAATTTCTTATTTCTCTATGCTTGGACTTGGAGAACTTCAATTATCAAACAATCTTCAATGGATAAGCAATTAAGCATAACACTTCAACAATTATTAACAAACAATATTCAACGTATAGACATAACATAGTACAATAACTACACATAATCCAGTAAGTCAGCCTTGAAGAATTTCAAATTCTCAGAGGCTTTCTCAAGTTTATATATAAAAGAGCATTTTTCTTGAAATCTAATATGAAAAAACAACGTAGTAAAATTTTGTGCAAACAAAAGCATCATTCCTCTTGAAATCACCATGTTAGATCTAATAAGCAACACCATATATGCACACCATGTTGGATTTTTTAATCCAGCATTGTTGGATCTTTAATCCAACGTTGGGCTGAATGTAAATAATTATGTATTGCGGACTGTCAAATAACATTAAGCCCAATTAAAAGTGATTTAATTAAGTTTTTAGTTTTATGGGCTTTAAATGTATCTAATAGGGTGTGGGCCTTTAATGTGTAGAGACCTAATAGTGTTATAATTCTATGATGGGCAGAATTAGGAATACCTAATGACAACAGGAAAATATTGTCTATATAAATGGTCATGGTCCACAGGTCACACGTAATCTTTCGATTCTCTACTGACATCCCATCATCAGAGAGAGAGCAGTGAGAAACTTAAAGGGTTCTCTAGGAAAATGTGTTGATCTGGAAGGCCAACCACACAACCCTAGAGAGGAATTCAACATTATGGATTCAGGTACGCTTCCGCATAATTTATTATTGATTCTTGGTGATACAACATGAATGTTCCTAGTTTATAGGTGATAGTTTTCACCAAAGAATTTGTCATAACAAGTGGTATCAGAACCTCTTCATGTTAAATCATTGAGAATCAAATTTAATTTTGATTAATGATTAAAATCTTTGGTGTTCTCGAATTTAATAATACCAGAATCATTGAAATTATTAAATTTGAGAACAAATATTTGTGGTTGTTTCTGGCATTACAAAATATTTGAAATCTAATTTTTTTTTCTTTTTCGAAATTCAGATTTAAAAAAAAAAAGTTTCAGTTTATATAGTTTCAGCCAGGGGTAGCTACTACCACCGCCAGCACTGGGAGAGGCACGGCGGCCTAGGCTGCGGCGGATTAAACGAAAGCGGCGTCAAGAACATAAAAAAAAAAAGAAAGGGAGATGGCCGCTTTTCGGTCGGCGGAGGCGCGGCCATCAGGCCGCATCAGCAGGCAAGCCACGGCCACCAGGCTGCGACCTACTTGGATGAAGCGGAGGCCTTGGAGAAAGAAAGAAGAAAAAAAAAGGATTAGGGTTAGGGTGGGTTAGGATCCGGGTCGGTTTGACCCGACCCGGTTCCACCTTAACCTGATGAGAGTGAGCTGGATTAGGATCCGGCTCGGGTCAACCCGAACTGGTCCAGCCGACTTGGTCAGCGGTCAATGTTGACGTTGACCAAAGTTTGACCAGAATTTTTTTTTACTTTTTTTAAAAAAATTTTTGGTATAATTTTTAAATTCAAATATTGGTATATTTATATGTATTTTGAGGTGAATTAATTGAAGCAACATGTCACCAAAGTGGCCTCTCTTGTAGAAATTAATTTATTTTGAAATATAAAAGGTTTTGTACATGTAATTTTTGTGAATATCGATCGGCCCGAAAGAAGGTCCATATTTAATATAATTACATGTGCACTTGTGGTAATAAACATGTGATGATTATTCGGTTTTACATGTGAATAATAAATCGGCCCAAAGGAAGATTTATTATTTGACATGTTTTTATTATCAGTGTTTGATTACTGTACCAAGATATCACTTACAAGTTAATATTTTGTCAAAAGATGAAATATTAATGAAGTGTTCGGTATCTTGAGGTGGGGTTTACCTTTATTTGAATTTAATTTTGTTTTAAAGACTAATATGAGCTTGTTTTGTTTGTTTGTTGCTCTGGATTCAGTTATGTCTGCTGCGAATATTACTGCTAATATCAATTCTATTCCTATGCTAAATGGCTCTAACTTCAAATCATGGCACGAGAACCTCTCAATAGTTCTTGCAGTTATGGAGCTTGATCTTGCGTTAAGGGTTGATTCTGCCCCACCTCTTACAGATGAGAGTACCCTTAATGATAAAAGGGAAATAGAAAGATGGTAGAGATCAAATCGCATGTGCATTATGATCATAAAGAAAGCCATTCTAGAAGCATTTAGGGACTCAATAACTGTAAAAGCAACTACGGCTAAGGAGTTCCTTGCACAGATTGAACAAATGTTTGTCAAGAACGAAAAGGCTGAAATCGGTACGCTCTTGACAAGCCTAATTTCAATGAGGTATACGGGCAAAGGCAATATTAAGGAGTACATTATGGAGATGTCTCATCTTGCTTCTAAGCTCAAAGCACTAAAGCTTGAACTCTCTGAGGATTTGCTAGTGCATTTGGTTTTAATATCCTTACCAACATAGTTTAACTAATTTAAGGTGAGCTATAATTGTCAGAAAGAGACTTGGTCTTTGAATGAGCTCATATCACACTGTGTTCAAGAAGAGGATAGGCTTAAGAAAGATACGACAGAAAGTGCTCACTTTGCCTCTACCTTTAAAGGCAAGGACAAAGGCAAGAAAAGGAAGAAGGCTAAGGAAGCTGCAGATACAACTCCCCAAAGGAAACAGCAAAAGAAACCTAGTGATTAGGAAGGTACTGGTTGTTTCTTCTGTGGAGCTGAGGGGCATAGGAAGAAGCATTGCACTAATTACCACGCATGGCGTGCTAAGAAAGGTATGCTTCTTAGTTTGGTTTGTTCTGAGATTAATTTATCTTCGGTGCCTAGACACACATGGTGGATAGATTCTGGTGCAACCGCTCACATCAGTGTGTTTATGCAGGGTTGCCTGAATTGCCGAAAACCCAGTGATAGTGAAAGATATATCTATGTTGGCGATGGAAAAATAGTTGAAATTGAAGCAATTAGAAATTTTAGATTATTGTTGAAAACCAAATTTTATTTGAATCTTAATGAAACATTTGTTGTTCCATCTTTTTGACGGAATTTGGTTTCTATTTTCGCTTTGGACAAATCTGGTTATTCTTGTTCATTTGGGAATGGAAAATTTAGTTTGTTTTATGATTCAAAATTAGTTGGTTTTGGTTATTTGTCGAGTAATGATAATCTATATATGTTTGATACGATTGCTTCATTTAAAGAATCCCTGCAATTAAGTACACGAGGTTTAAAGAGAAAATTAACCAATGAGAATTTGGCTGCGTTATGGCATATGAGATTGGGTCATATCTCTAGAAGGAGAATAGAGAGACTTGTCTCAGACGAAATTCTTGACCCTTTAGATTTTATGAACTTTGATATCTGTGTTAACTGTATCAAGGGGAAACAAACCAATAAAAGGAGATTTGAAGCCAATAGGACTTCGGACGTCTTAGAACTCATACATACAGACATTTGTGGACTATTTCCTATGGTAGCTTGGAATGGTCAATAATATTTTATGACGTTCATAGATGATTTTTCTAGATATGGCTACATAGGTCTCCTCCATGAAAAGTCTCAGTCTTTGGATATGTTAAAAAATTTTAAGGCTGAAGTTGAGAACCAACTCAGCAAAAGAATTAAAAGCGTCAGATCTGACCGTGGTGGTGAGTACTATGGTAGATATGATGGTTCAGGTGAACAACGTCCAGGACCGTTTTCTAAATTCCTAGAGGAATGCGATATCGTCCTACAGTACACTATGCCGGGTTCGCCCACTATGAATGGTGTTGCTGAAAGACGAAACAAGGCGCTTAAGGATATGGTGAGGAGTATGATTTGTCATTCTACCTTACCAGAATCACTCTGGGGAGAAGCACTAAAGACTACAGCGTATATCCTTAATAGGGTTCCAACTAAAGCGACTGCCAAGACCCCTTACGAGCTTTGGACAGGCAAAAAGCCTAGTCTAAATCACCTGCATGTTTGGGGATGTCCAGCTGAGGCAAGGCCTTATATGCCTAATGAGAAGAAACTGGACTTAAGGACGGTAAGTTGCTACTTTATTGGATACTCTGAACGATCCAGAGGGTATAAGTTTTATGATCCAACGACTAAGTCGATCTTTGAGTCAGGAAATGCTCGATTCTTTGAGGATGTCGAGTTTGCGGGGGGAGATACAGTAAGGGACTTTATCCTTGAAGAGGAATATATTGATATTCCTATAGGTGTCGTTGGCATTGATCAGGATCTCATTCCTGACTTTGTTCAAGACACAACAAATCAAGATAATGTTGGAGAACCCCCAATACAAGAACTTGTTCCAAAAGAACAAACTCTACCACCTCAAAAACCTATGCTATTGAGGAGGTCCACTAGAGAAAGGAGAAGTGCAGTGCCAGACGATTACATTATATTTATCCACATGAGGTAGACATCGGCATAATGGAACATGATCCGATTAATTTCCGTCAAGCTATGGAAAGTTCTAACTCTCAGAAGTGGATTGATGCCATGAATGAGGAAATAAAGTCTATAAAGGACAATGACGTATGGGATCTCGTCCCATTGCCAGAAGGTGCGAAACCTATTGGTTGCAAATGGATATTTAAGACCAAAAAGGATTCGAAAGGCAATATGGAACGGTACAAAGTGCGTCTTGTGTGAATAATTATGTATTGCGGACTGTCAAATACCATTAAGCCCAATTAAAAGTGATTTAATTAAGTTTTTGGTTTTATGGGCTTTAATGTATCTAATAGGGTGTGAGCCTTTAATGTGTAGAGACCTAATGGTATTCTAATTCTATGATGGGCAGAATTAGGAATACCTAATGACAACAGGAAAAGGTTGTTTATATAAGTAGTCATGGTCCCCAGATCACACGTAATCTTTCGATTCTCTACTGACATCCCATCATCAGAAAGAGAGCAGTGAGAAACTTAAAAGGTTATCTAGGAAAACGTGTTGATCTGGATGGTCAACCACACAACCCTAGAAAGGAATTCAGCATTATGGATTCAGGTACGCTTCCGCATAATTTATTATTGATTCTTGGTGATACAACATGAATATTCCTGGTTTATAGGTGATATTTTTCACCAAAGGTTTTGTCATAACATACCAACCATTGAAAACAGGAAAAGAAATCACTGTTAGCAGCTGCGAATGAAAAATAAGAGTAAAAGCGAAGGAGCAAACTTACTAGGTTCTCTCATAGTTCTATGAACAAAAATAAAAAAAAAAAAATTAACCGAGGGATAATAAACAAACATAAACAACGTAATTAAGACAAAATTAAATCGTAATGGTCTAATATAGTAATCTCAACCTTATATAAACTTCAGTAATCGTCACCCATCAAACAAAAAGATAAAAAGAGATAACACAGCTCAATAACTCACAAGTGCAACGCCCACGAGGCGACGATGATGGCCACAATGGGCTGAGGTGGTAATGATGATCGTGAAACGAGCAGCAGAAGAATAGTGGCATGCGGGAGAGAAACCTTGTGTGAAAGCCGACAGTTACTTGACGGCTATAGTAAGGGCTGACGATGGCTATATGGTGTGAGAGAGAGCAGCTGTATGTGATATGTGGTGTGAGTGGGGATGAGTTAGCTTTAGGATTTCACAGTTTTCTTTTTTATGTTTTTTATATTTATTTGTTATTTTTTTCTATTTAGAAGCCAACTGATCGATTTTTTGGTTCAATTCAAGTTTTGAGACGAACACACAACCGGTTGGTTCTTTAGTTTCTGACTTATTAAGCTTTTGCACATAGAACCAAACCAATATTTTCGCTTTAGTTTGTTTCGATTTGGCAAAAACTGAACTAAATGCGTAGCTGTACTTTCAAATGTATCTTACTATCATTCACCAACTACTTACATTGAGTGTTTAATACATTTTAACCTTTCTTTATCATTACTTGCATTTATTTATATTGATTTGTTACATGGCAGTGTTGTGTACTTTGATCTTAAAGCTGTACCTGATGGCAAAGTGTATGAGATTGGATCTATGATTCTTGAGAACTGCTCACTGGCTATGCTTTGGGCTGACGTTAAGGACATTTATTGGGATTAGCCCATTAGGAATGATACTTGTATTAGGGATCAGATGATGTTTCCTTAGGCTGATGACAGCAGGGACTTGGCAACTGATAATGACATGAAGCAAGCTTTAAAAGAACTAAGGGATAAGTAGTATAAATAGGCAAGATTGAAAGTAACTTCGTACGTGGTGCTTGAACCTACAATGACACTTTCAAATGGTCAAAGCACAGGCGCAAATCAACTAAAAGAATTCAAAACTCTAGAAGATCAATTCCCTGTCATTCTCATTTTGAACCTAACATTGATTGGAGTGAATTTACTAATGTAGAGACAATAACATGGATGCAACCGTAAGACAAGACAACGGTGATAGTGGTTTTTATGTTGGAGATGAGATGGTGGTGGTTTTTATATTGGAGATGAGATGGTAGTTCACCTAGGCTCTGAGGATTGTAGAATTAGTGTGAAAATTTTAATAAATGCAGTGTATATTGCCACCTCAAACTCAAGTGAAGATTGGATTGAGTCAGTTGTTGAATGATAGACTATAAAGCATTTAACAGTGATTCAATTAAAAGCCTTAGCTAGAGTTAACGAAATTAACTCAAGTTTTTCAAAATTTGCTAAGGACACAATAACAAACATGCACATAAAATTTAGCGGCATTTGGAACTGATTTGCTATGTAACTAAACTAAGGAATTTAAAGTAGAAAATTTAAAATTGTAGAGAGCAACTTTAAAGAGATTGAATTATAATGTAAAATATGGTTAAGAAATCATTCTCCGACACTAAATATTAGATTTTATCAGAATTATCATTCACTTTCTTTTGTAAACAACAACCTTAAAATAATTACAAGCTCAATTATCTAGATCTTTCCTCACTTAGGTGTCAAGTAAAACAAGCTCTTTACTTAATCATTTTCCAAGAGACAATCCAGAACAAGCTCTTTAGATTTAATTTAATGAAAGCATTAGATTCAAGAAAGATGTAGGCTGGTCAAGAAACAAACACCCAAGCTTGGTTTCCACATGTGATCAAACAAAAATATTCCATAATCTTGATCACAATCTGCACTTAGGTGTAGTTCTTTGACAATTACGGATCAAAAGGCCTAAAACAACAATCAAATTAGCGTCAAATTCATCTAGTTGGCCACCTAAACAAAGAAGAAAGCAGTTCTTGAACATTAAAATTAATGAAGAAATTTTGATTCTGAAACTTTGTCAATAAAATCCATGTCTAGAGTTTTGAAATCAAGCCTAACCAATAAAAAGACTACTCATACATATATGAATTATTCAATATCAAATCCGTTAAAAAAAAATTAAACAAAATACAAGAGAAAGAAAGGCTTATTGATTAAATTATAGCTATAGCAGCCAAGTCTTCTCTCTAATTTGCCCGCTTCTATCTTCTTTGCATTCTTCTATTCTTTGAAACCGACCTTCCTTTTTTTCTTCCTTAGGGCATTTAACTTGTTGCCTTTACATAGAATTGCTATCCATATCCTTCTAGGACTATTGAAACTCATATTTGACCTCCTTTTCCTTATAAGAATAGGATTTTGACCCAAAGAAATTGGTGTGGCAAAATAACTCCAAAAATAGTTTCTACTGTAGGCCCAAAAATCAATCTTTATGGTCCAAATCTAATCTTTAACCTTAATACATGTTTCTTCAACTTTAGTACATGTTTAATATAGCATAATAAAGTGAATAAAATTCGTCCAAAAAGCAACCAAAATCCATGAAGTCACAATGTGGTTATTCTTCACACTAATTTATAGTTATTTTGCTTCTTTTTGTCTCTTTGGATCAAAAACTCCTAAAAAATATAAATGACAAATAATGATTCAAGAAATTCATAAAAATATCAAATAATTGCAAAGAAAGTAATAAAAACTTATATGAAATTAAGCACTTATCGAATACCCCCACACTTGCCTTTTGTTATTCCTCGAGGAAAACTACACCAAGAATAAATAAATGAAAACGAAATCATAATTAAGCCACCTTCGCAGGTGATTAATAATTTAGTTTGTTCTTTTATTTTGGTATTCTCTAAAATTAACGAAATATTTTTAATTAAAACTTCCGTTACATCATCTTGGTATTAGAGCCAAAAGCCTGGTTCTTAATTGTTCCCAACACCTATCCTTTATTTTCCTAAACCCCTTTAGATTTTCCCCAAAAACAAAATCAAAAAACCAAAAAAAAAAAAGAAAATTCTAGCAGCTCACGTTGGCCACCATCCAAGGCTACCAGCAATGATTTTTTGACACCGATTTGGCCATAACCACCGCCATCTGAGTCAAAACAAGCAATCATCAAGCCCCAAGCAAGGAACACCAGCAATTAGCCACAGATCACTGGAAAAACAACTGAAATAGCTGCGCCAACCGTTGTCATCGTTCGTCGGGTTCAGCCGTGCGTTGGCCAGCACCACCACCATCATTCCACTCCTCTCCATCAGCTCAACCTTTTCTCACCACTCGCCGCCGTCGATCGATGAACCGGTCACCGAAATCAAAGCCAACAAGAAACCGCCGCCTTTATCTCCAATTTTTAGCCAAATCACCACCTTTTTTGACAAACCACCACCACCATCGTACTCACCAATCCATCCTTGCTTGATTTCCGACCACCGTAACCGGAAACCTAAATTTTCATTTAATTACCATTTTGCCCAGAATTTTGTTCATTTTTTAGTTTAGCCGTCAGACAATTTTTTATACCAAATTTGAAAAATGCCTCCAAAAAAAAGGTCGTGAAACCTCTCATGCTCTAACCTATGATCATGATAATATTCCTAGAGATGAAGCCTTAGCTAATATGACAACTAGGATTGATGTGTTAGCTGCACAAGTGGCATAGTTGACAAAATTACTTGCCGAATGCCATTGTACTCCAGAATGCGGAGACAAATTAAGTGAAAACTTTGATTACCATTTCTCTGGGTGTCGACATAGAAGGGCGTCAACTGATGACATAAGATAGGAATCTGGGTTTGAGAATTGACATTCCTAAGTTTCGAAGAAGTGGTCAGCTAGAAGAATTATTGGATTGGACTAATGCCATTGAGGAAGTCTTTGAATACAAAGAGGTTTATGATAATAAACTAGTCTCGCTTGCAGCAACTAGGTCAATGGAAGCACAACAGTTTGGTGGCAATAAACAAAGTTCACAAGGATGACGCAAGGTAAAAAGATGATTGACTCTTGAGAAAAGCTGAAGAAACACTTGCATGAAGTATTCTTGCCTCACAATTACGCCAAATTTTTATACCAACAATTACAGAATTTGAGGCAAGGTAAACGATCAGTGGATGATTACACCACATAATTTCATTGGTTGGTAGCGTGAAGCGACTTGACAGAGACAGAGGAACAATAGGTTTCCCACTATATTGGCGTCTACGATCATAATTTCAAGATTAGTTGAATTTACTTGATCCGTAATCTATCCCAGAAGCACACCAATAGACTTTACAGTTAGAAAAGTAATTTAGTTGGCGTATTAGTGACTCAAACTTCTATCTCAAAGTGTTATTCGTGATAACTCAAGCCTGATTTCCTAATTCCGTAATTTCCCTTCTCTAAATCTGCCAAATAAGACTAGTAAATCTAGTGAAAATGGTCAAAGCAACAAAACCCAATCCTCGGGTTCAGGATTATGTTTTAATTGCGGAGAAAGTGGGCACCAAATGACAGAGTGTAAAAAGGGAGGAAAGGAAAGTGAAGACTACTTGGAGGAAGAAAATGAAGAGTTCGTTGAAGAGCCCACTTTTGATAGTAGTGGCAGTGCACGATCTGTTGAAGAACATGGTGATAGTGGGCCAATGTTGATAGTAAATTGTGCATTCTTCACTCCGAAAGGACAAGACAAAGACAAGTGATTACGACAAAATATATTTAAGACTGCTTGCACAATTGAGGAAAAGTACGTCGTATAGCCATATACTTGGGCAGTTGCGAGAATGTTAATTTAGAAGAAGCCATAACAAAACTAAATTTAAAGACAGAAACTCATTAAACTCCATACAAGCTCTCATGGATGAAGAAAGGAAATCAAGTGATAGTATCTAAACGTTGCTTAGTTTCCTTATCTATTGGATCAATATCTAAAGACCAAATTTGGTGTGATGTTGTGGTTATGGATGCTTGTCATCTATTACTGGGTAGACCTTGGCAGTGTGATTGAAACGTAGTGCATGATGGGAAAAGAAATACCCACAACTTTATGTTTAACATCACTAAGATCGTTCTCCTACCTAACAAGGGGCTCACTCTCAAATAAGACTTGGATAATTATTTTTTAGGTAAGAAGCAATTTGTAGATGTTGTAAAAAAGACGAAGAGACTCAATATTTTATTGGGAAAGGAGAGTCACAGTAATTCAAAGATTTCTAAAGCTATGACACCTATATTGAAAGAATTTCAAGATTTATTTACTAACGAGCTACCACATGGTTTACCACTTCTTAGGGACATACAGCACCAAATTGATTTGGTTATAGGTTTAACTTTACCAAATCGATCTCATTATCGTATGAGTCCTACGGAACATGAGGAATTGAGGCGCCAAGTGAAAGAGTTACTAGAAAAGGGAATTATTCGTGAAAGTCTCAGTCCCTTTGCGGTTCTTGCTTTGTTAATCCCAAAGAAATATGGGTCTTGGAGAATGTGTGTGGACAGTCGAGCTATCAATAGAATTATAGTTTGATGTTGTTTTTCAATCCCTCGATTAGATGACTTGTTAGATCAACTTACTGGAACAACAATTTTTACCAAACTTGATTTAAAGAGTGGCTACCATCATATTCAAATACGGCTTGGAGATAAATAGAAAACAACTTTTAAAACTCGTGAAGGGTTATACGAGTGGTTGGTAATGCCATTTGGCTTATCTAATGCTTCAAGTACTTTCATGCGAGCTATGAATCAAGTTCTTCGCCCTTTCATTGGAAAGTTTGTGGTTGTTTAGTTTGATGATATACTTATATATAGCGATGTATGAAATACTTATATATAGCGTTAAGCACGAGTTACATCTACAACATTTGAGAGAAGTACTTTCAACCTTAAGAGCAGCAAGTTTATAGACAATAACAAATAAGTGTATTTTCTTAGTTGAGAAAGTATTATTTTTGGGATATGTGGTGTTAAAGAATGGTATATCTATTGATCAATCAAAAGTGAATGCTATTCAAGATTGGCCACAACCAACTACTTTATCTGCTATCAGAAGTTTCTATGGATTGGCATTTTTTTACAGGCAGTTCATTCCTCATTTCAATACTATTGTGGCGGCAATCACGGACTACATGAAAAGAGGACAGTTCTCTTGGACAAAAGAAGCGACTAAAGCTTTTGAAACAATCAAAGAAAAGTTAATTACTGTTCTAGTACCTGCCCTACTAGATTTTTCGCTCAATTTTGAGGCGCATTGTGATGCATCCAAAGTAGGCATTGGAACTGTTCTTAGCCAGTAGAGTAAGTGTTAGTGTGTATTGCTATAGGTGTCAATGTGCAATGTTACACAACAAGTAATATAATGATGAGTATCCAGATCGTCTCCATAAAGATTGATGTTATATGACTTGCTACAGTAATCTTACCAGTGTAATTTCAATCTAATTAAAATAAAATAATTAAAAATGCAATTAATAGTGAAATTGATGACCTAATGAAATTTAAAATGTAATAAATAGAATACAATAAGTAAAATCCAAAGTCAAACATAAAGATATACTCAATGGGAAATAGATAATTGAGTGCGTAAATTCACTTAATGGTATTGACTGTTTTTAAATTACGGTACTGTTGCTATAACATCTACTACAGTACTAGGTAGAATCTCTCATGCATCCTCAGCTGTCGCATGTTGGATATTTTATATCTATATGCAACTTAACAGTGACCGATTGTTATGCTAACATTAGACTTTTGTTTATGCGTTCTAGATTCCAATTGCCCTACAAGGTGAATCCCCATGTCTAATTCTTCATTAATTTTATATTAAACATGGCCCTATTCAGATCGAGATTAACTTAACTTAGGAACCCAATCTAAAACCATGGATTGTCTTGATTTGTTCTACTCAGTCAGACCATTTTTTAGGCTCCTTCTTAGCTAGTATCCACTAAATGGGTGGTCACCCGAAATAGAGATTTGTAATAAGTATAACCAAAACGAAATGCCACAACAGATTCTAAGCAACACACATAGATAAGTCAATTGACCATTAAGCTTGTTTAACACCCTACTACATTAAAGTTTAGTTCATGATAGGCGATAAAATAGTAACAATATACATTTTTGCCAGCAAATACATTCCTAGAGAGAGATGAAAACAATCAAATAAAGAGTAGAAATTGAGATCCGCTAAATTCATGACGTCCTTCTCTTAGGTTTTTGTGATCTCATTCTTTTTCTCCAAAATCCCTCGCTGCAGCCCTCAACTCTCTCTTATTCTCCTCTTTTTTTTTTCTTTTTGTCGTTTTTGTGACGACCCCCACTTATTTCTTTCATGTGTGCTCGTTTTAGGGCAACCAAAAGCATATGGCCACACACCTCTCTTTGGCAACTTAGGATTGCATATCTTTTTGTGTTGCTTGTCACTGTTTTGTCTGTGTGTGACAGTGACAGTGCAGTAACAGCTGCAGCATGCTTTGTCGGCTAACACGTGGCAGTCTCGTCTATATTTGCTCCTAGATTGCTGCAACAATTGGTACAATATTTTCTCTGATTCAGACTTGTTTTAGTTCATCTGCACACAAGTTCATTGTCATTTTTGCAGGCTCGCTGTTGCAGCATTGATCTATAAAGCTTGAGTTTTTTGTTCACCAAGAATCATACATATAATCAAAGCACAAAGTGATCTAAAACACAATCAATTTGTTAAAATTAAACTTAAATAGATGCTCACGCAAAATGTAACTGAAAATGCAATAAAAAAAATTATTCACTCTCTAAGTAATATTAGTTTAAGTCTAGAAATCCCATGATAACTCTCATGAAGAACAATAGGTTTTCCGCTACATTGGGGGCCTACAATCATAGTTTCAAGACCAGTTAAAGTCACTAATACGTCTTCAATCTTGCATTCTGGATAAGCATGAGACCAGTCAGCAAGTTGTAAAGTCACTGTTGTCGATCTAACTTCTCCAACTCCCAATTGTTTGAACACTGATAGAAGCATAAGATTGATGCTAGCTCCCAAATCACAAAGTGCCTTGCCAATGTATTTAGTTCTTATAGAACGTGAGATTGTAAAACTTCCTAGATCCTTCAACTTTTAAGGTATTTTGTTCTGAAGCATATGACTGCATTCTTGTGTCAGAGCAACACATAATTTGGCATTGTTCGAGAGCTTCCACAAAAAGAATGTTGTCATGTAGCTGCTTCAGTACTTTCAAGAATTTACTGAATTACTTGTCTTGTTTTTATTTCTGGAATCTTTGAGGAAAGGGTGGTGGGTGCCTAAATTGCTGTGTTGTAGTAGATTGTACAAATTGCTTCTCTTTTGCCATGTTCTGGACTAATGTGGTTGGTGCTGCAGCATTTTGACCAACATGTGCTGGATCATCATTTTCTACAGGTGTTGTAGCTTGAATGTTCTCACCAATATGTTGGAAAGTGGGTGGTTGTGGCTCCTCTTCAACTTAAGTTTCTTCTTGGGTTGAAGTGGGTTCAACTTTTTTTTTTGGTACACCAACTGGGATATGAACATCCTTTCCAGATCTTAAGTTAATCATTTTGCAATGTTCTTTTCTTTCTCTTTTTTATATCCTTTGAGTTGCTTGGGTAAACTGTCCTGAGGTTTGTTGTTTGATGCTGTAGCAAGCTGTTTAATCTATTTTTTAGGTTTCTTAAAGATACAGCTTGACTTTAGACAACCGCTTTATTCTTCACAATGTACTCATTAATCAAAGATTCAAAAGAACTAAGTTGATCATTGTTGGTGCTTTTTTGCACTTGATTTTGTTGGTGAAATCCAAGTGGTTGAGCAGGCCTATTTTTTCCACTAAGTGCTGCAGCATGTTTATTTTGATTGCTCCATGAGAAGTTTCGGTGCTGTCTCTATCCGGGGTTATAAGTGTTTGAGTAAAGATTGTTCTGGTTTTGTCTATTGTCATTGCCCACATAGTTGACTGAGGCAGAATTTCCAAGACAATTATTAGATATATTTCCTTCTCCGCAATAAACACAGGATACCTCAGCAACTTGGTTGATAGTTGTTGGAGCAGTAGTCGTAGCCTTCACTATATTTGTTAACGAAGTTACTTGGGCTGATAATGCTGTTAAGGCATTTACATTGTGGATTCTTGCTGTAGCTTGTTTGGTTGATGGCCACTGATAATTGTTATTAGCTATCCTTTCCAAAATATCATAAGCTTAATTGTAAGACTTAGATAACATGACCCTATTTGCTAAAGCATCTACCATCAATCTACTGCTTGGGATGCGACCATTATAGAAAGTTCCCAACTATATACAGCAAGGAATACCGTGATGAGGACATCTCCTAAGCAACTCATTGATGGAAAGATGTGATCTCATTTCTAAATTTTACATTCTTGATAGGTGGGAAATACTTTATTAAAAATTTGTAAGCCAAGTCACTTCATGCAATAATAGAGTCAGGCGGGAGAGAGTTCAACCATGCTCTTGCTCGATCTCTTAGAGAAAAAAGAAGGGTCTAAGTCTCAATGCTTTCTGTAATGCTTTAGCATTCTTGAAAGCATCACTTACTTCCAAAAACAGTTTAAGGTGAAGATAAGGATCTTCTTATGGTAGTCCATTGAATTGCCCTACTGTTTGAAGCATCTGAAACATCACTGGTTTGAACTTGAAATTAGTAGCTTGCACTTCAGGTCTAACAATTCCAGGATTTATGGCTTGAGGGTTCAACACTGTATAATCTCTAATGGCTATGTCTTTATCATCTGCTAAATAGATAATACTGTTGTTCCCTGGTTGCCCATGAACATTTTGCCCATTCTAACCTCCTTGACCTCCTTGTGCATTGACTGGTTCTATTTCTCCTTGAGGGTTCAAGTCCCCATATCTTGCAAATCATCCATGTCTATAGTAGATCTTAAATTTCTATGCTCATTTCTCAATCTCCTTAGAGTTTTTTCAATTTCTAAATCAAATTGGAATTCAACATGTTTGTACTTATGCATGCAAGAGCTGCTAGAGCATTTCTGTCAACACAGTGGGTTCAAATTCCCCACTGTTTGCAGCGCAGTAATGGCTGCACCATGCTTTGTTAGTTAACACGTGGGTAGTCTCATCTGTATTTGCTGCTAGATTGCTTCAGCAATTGTTACAGCATCTTCTTTGATTTAGACTTGTTTTAGTTCATCTGCAAACAAGTTCATTGTCATTTCTGCAGGTCTGCTTCTGCAGTACCCATCCATAAAGCTTGAGTTTTTTGTTCACCTACAATCATAAACATAATTATAGAACATGGTGATCTAAAACACAATCAATTTATTAAAATTAAACTTAAATAGATACTTATGCAAAATATAACTCAATATGCAATAAAAACACATCAATTACTCTCTAAGTAATATTAGTTTAAGTCTAGAAATGCCATGATAACTCTCATTTTATAAAGTTATTAATAAACTTATAGCTTATTTTAGTGAGAAGTTAAATGGAGTAAAAGCATGTTATAACACTTATGTCATCGAGTTTTATGCAGTGGTCCAGACATTAAAATATTAGCGTCATTATCCGATCCACAAAGACTTTATTTTATACACTGACCATGCCCTATTGAAGCATCTCAATAGTCAAGACAAGCTTTTTCACCGACATGCCATATGGACAGCATTCTTTCAATAGTTCACTTTTGTGGTAAGGCATACTTCTGATGAAACCAATAGGGCAACAGATGCACTAAGCCGACAATCTTTCTTGTTGACACAGATGCATAATCAAGTCATCAGATTCAACATATTTTGAGAGTTATTTGCTACTGACCCTTTCTTTGCTCCTCTATTAGAAGACATTGTCGCAGGGTTCCGCTTAGACTATCATTTACATGACAGATTCCTTTTCAAAGGAAATTAGTTATATGTTCCTGACTCAAGGTTGAGATTAAAGATTATTGCAGAGTTACATAACGAAGGGCATATGGGTCATGACAAAACTCTGGCTCTAATAGCCAACACTTGTTTTTGGACTACAGTGAGGCGTGATGTCTATCACTATATCGAGACCTATCGTATTTGTCAGGTTTCTAAGGGCACTGTAACTAATGCTGGATTATATATGCCGCTGCCAATTCCAAAACAACATTGGACTGACATTAACATGGATTTTGTTTTGGGATTACCGCGCACTCAAAGGAGTATGGATTCCGTATTTGTTGTTGCAGATTAGTTCTAAAAAATAGCTCGCTTTGTTGCGTGAAAGAAGACTATAGATGCCTTGACCGTTGCTCGTTTATTCTTTAAAGAAGTTTATAGATTGCATGGTTTACCGAGTTCTATAGTATCTGACTGAGATACATGGTTTCTTTGCCATTTTTGGAAGATATTATTGAACTTGACTAACACTCACCTAAATTTCAAAAGTGCTTACCACACATAAACGGATGATCAAACTAAAGTTGTCAACTGCTCTTTAAGAAACCATCTACATAATTTCATTGGCGATAATCTGAATATGTGGGATTAAAGTTATACCAAGTCAAGTTTGCTTATAACCGTACAGTCAAGTGTAGTACTGGTTTAATCCATTTTCAGGTGAATTACGAACATAATCCACGAGCTCCCATCGACTTAACTCCAATTATACGTACAATGACTACCTTGTACGGCATGGGAGGAGCAATGAAGTTTGTCCAATTAACCGCGTTCTCAATTGCCCCAAACTTAGTAGGTGTCCTCAAATCTACTGAGGACTGCCAAATAGCACTTACTGCCCTTATTGATAAAGGAGCAGTCAGTTCCCTAATGAAGGAAGCCTGTGTGATGGCATGGTACGAAGGTGAATGCCAGAGAGCACCAGCTGAAAAACATTTTCTCCTCAACAAATGCTATGATGTACGAAAAATGGAAGAATACTACATTGAACAGATTTAATTCACAAAAGAAGCAAGTCAAAAGAATTTATAGAGCAACTTCATAAGATTTATACAGCTACACAAGAATCTTTAAAGAAGACTATCGAAGATTATAAAATGGAGGTAAACAAAATGCGTCGAGCTTTAGAATTTCAGGTGAGAGATCTTGTTTGGGCTGTCCAAACTAAAGATAGATTCTCAGTTGGTGAGTACAACAAGCTTTCCGCAAGGAAAATTGGTCCTTTGGAGATTATAGAGAAGATAAATCTTAATGCATATGGACTAAAGCTTCCTAGTCATATCTGCGCTATAGATGTATTTAATATCAAATATCTTATTCTTTATAGAGGTGATCATGATGATGATACTGTTACAGACAATTCGAATTTGAGGGCGAATTCTCTCCAGTTTGGGGGGAATAATTTAGACTAGGAATCATTATTATATTTGGATTAGTTTCCTTATTAACTAAGGGTTATGACTTTTATTTTCCATTTCGATTTAGAATTCTTGTTTTCCTTTTACAACATGATTTAGGATAATTATTACTAATATAAATAGCCTCTCTTGTAGCCTTTAAAGGCAGATTTTGAGTTCAATAATATTTTCAGTTTTCAAATCTCTCTGTGAGTATTTGAGTTTAGTTAATTCTTGGTATTCTGCGGAATCAACGAGTCTTAACCTATAAATTCACAGTATTCTGTGAATCAACGTGAAATTAGTTTGTTATTTTATTCCAATATTCTCTAGAATCAACAGAGTATTTTGAACTATAACTTTCGCCGCATCATCATGTAAGCTAATTAATATAAAAGAGATAATAATCAAGGCAAACAGTCATTTACTCAACCTCAATTCTCAATTTAGGCTGTATCAATCTCAAATCTCAAGTCAAAATAATGAAAGAACTAACATTTGTGCTCAAAGTAAGATTTGCAGTGAAGACTAAATCAACATAAGAATCAAGTATAAACAAAAACAATATTCATCCCTTTCTAGGAGCTATATCATTGTCCATCAAGTTCTTATCATTCGTTTGTGAATCACCAGACTAAAACAAGAAAGGAACTAAAACAAAACAAAATACTTTTGATGGTATTTTCTATATTTATGGTTTTCATATGTTTTCTTTTTTTTAAGATTTGTGATTAAACAACAGATAGTAAACAAAACAAAAACTAAACTAAACTAAAGTCTTACCCCCACACTTAATCTTAACATTGTGCTTAATATATAACCAAGTCATCTAATGAGAGGATTAAAGATATACGAAGAAGAATAAATACTGAAACGTAAACAAACACTAAACATAAACAAAAACGTATATGATTGAAAATAAAAAGAAAGTATGAGGAAAAAGAATGCAAATCTAATTATTGTGCCTTTCCTTTCGGTTGCCTCTCCAGTGGGGCTTGGTTAAATATCATCAGCCTGACTTGTATTCTCTTATTAATCAAGATTTATTAGTGCATCAAGAGATACGCCCTCCACATCGTGCTCCATAAAAGGTTCATAATAAGGCTTTAATCTATGTCCATTAACTGTGAACTCTTTGCTTATCTTCAAACTTTAGTTTCTACTGTACTATGAGAAAAAATATTAATAAAAACAAAAAGATCCACCCATCTAGAGCGTAACTTACCTAGAGATAACTTAAGGCGTGAATACATCAGAAGAACTTTTTGCCCAAGAACAAAATTCTTACTCGAAATCATCTTATCATGTAAAGCCTTAGTCTTGTCCTTGTAAACTCATAAGCTTTCATAAGCATCATTCCAAATTTCTTCAAGCTCATTCAATTGTAGTTTCCTTTGTTCACCAATAGCATCCATGTCTATCTTACATTGCTTGATTGCCTAATATGCCTCGTGCTCAGGCTCAACTAGAAGATGACATGGCTTACAATAGATAAGCCAAAATGATGATGTAGTAATTGGTGGTTTAAATGCTGTTCTAAATACCCAAATTACGTCATCAAGTCGCAAACTCCAATCTTTCGCATTGAGATTCACTGTTTTCTCTAAAATAGACTTGACTTCTCGATTTTAAACTTCAACTTGCCCATTAGTTTGTGAATGGTATGGTGTAGATAGCTCATATCTAATGTTGTATTTCCTAAGCAAAGCTAAAAATGTATGGTTGAAAAAAATAGGTTCCTTTATCACTGATTATAACTCTTGGTGTTCCAAACCTTACAAATATGTTAGTCTATACAAAATCTATGACTACTTTAGAATCATTAGTTTTAGTAGCTTTTGCTTCCACCCATTTAGTAACAAAATCAACAACAAAAGTACGTAAAGATTACCATATAAAGTAGGAAAAGTTTCCATGAAATCAAAACCTCAAACATCAAAGATTTCAACAATAATTATTGGTGTTTAAGGCATCTGATTTCTTGCAACGAGGTTACCTACTCTTGACAACAATCACACCATTTGCAGAAAATAAATGCATGTTTGAGTAAAGTAGGCCAATAAAACCCAACTTTCAAGTACTTTGAGTACTGTCATTTTCTTCCAAAGTGACCGCCATAAGATTTAAAATGACAAAAAGTTAACATATATAAACATTCAGACAAGGCACACACCTTCTTATCACTTGCTCTCCACAATAGTTCTATAAATATGAATCATCGCACATATAATACCTGGCAATTGACTTTAGTTTATCTTTTTGAGAATGAGTTAGATCATCGAACAACTTCTTGGTTACTAAGTAGTTTATAATATCAGCATATGATGGGGCTCAAGCTTCTAAAGAAAATTATTGCTTATTTAGAAATTTTTCATGTAATGGAAAAGAATCTTTATCATGAATAAGGCGACTAAGGTGATCACTAAAGTGATCAGCAACTACATTCACAACTTTCCTTTTTATCTTAGATGATCAAATCAAATTCTTGTAAGAGCAGTATCCACCATATAAGCTTTAATTTAACTTTTTTGTTAGTAAGTAAGAGCTACATGATCAAAAAACACGGTTACTTTAGTACCAATTAAGTAAGAACAAAACTTCTCTAAAGCAAAAAAAACCACCAATAATTCCCTTTCAATGGTGGAGTAGTTAAGTTGAACATCATTCAAGGTTCTTTAAGTATGATAGATGGCATGGGAAATCTTTCCAACTTGTTGCCCCAATCAGGTGGTTGAATAATATGAGTTATGGTCAGTAGCTCTTTAAGCTTCGTAAATGCTTCCATACATTCTTCATTGAACTAAAATGCACTTCCTTTTTGTGGCAATCTACATGGGGCCATGCAATCTTTGAGAAGTACTTAACAAATCTACTATAAAAACCTACATGTCCAAGAAAAGAACGGACCTCTCTCACACTTATGGAAGGTGGTAAGGAACAATTAAGTTCTATTTTAGATTTATCTACTTCTATTCCCTTAATAGATATAATATGGCCCAGAACTATACCTTGATCTACCATAAAGGGACATTTTTCCCAATTAAGTACATGGTTAGTTTTCATACATTGTTTAAGAACAAGTATAAAGTTAACTAAACATTTGTCAAAAGAATCGCCATAGACACTGAAATCATCTATAAGTAACATTTTTCGCAGTTAAGTACATGATTAGTTTTGATGCATTGTTTAAGAACAAGTATAAAGTTATCTAAACATTTGTCAAAAGAATCACCATAAACATTGAAATCATCCATAAGGCACTTTATGATGTTTTCAACGTAATCTGAAAATATACTAACCATACACCAAAGTGGCTAGGGCAAATGTGTCAAAAGGACAGGTGAATGTTGTCTTTTTTTTTTATCTTTCGATGCAATGAAAATCTTATTATAACTTGAATATCCATAAAAAAAACAATAGTGAGTATGATAAGCTAATATTTCTAACATTTGATCAATGAATGGCCAAGAAAAATGATCTTTGTGAGGAGTAGTTTTGAGCTTCTTATAGTTAATGCAAACTCGCCACCCAATTTTGACACAGTAGGCATTAGCTCATTCTCCTCATTATTAACTATGATGATTCCAAATCTCTTTAGAACAACTTTGATTGGGCTCACCCAGTTGCTGTACAAAATAAGATAGATTATATCTACATGTAGCAATTTTAGAATTTCGTTCTTTACAGCTTCCATCATTGGGGGTTCAATTGACTTTGACCTTCCCTAGTTGACTTCACTCCATCCTCAAGCAAGATTCTGTGCATATACATTGAAGGAGTAATCCTTTTTATATCATCTATTATCCATTTAATTATTGTTTTGTATTCTTTTAAGATAGGAATCAACTTCTCTTCTTGTAGTGCCATAAGATTCTTTGCGATGATAATAGGTAGTGTTTCTTTCTCACTTTAAAAAACATATTTAAGATGCCCTGGGAGAGATTGAAGCTAAGATGCTCTAGGAGAGTTGTAAGCTCCAATATAGGTGCCTGTATCATAGAAGGCAAAAGTTTATCATTAGGGAAAGATTGGGACACAAAGGGATGATTATACCTATTTGGAACTTTTGGTAATGATTCTAAAGATGCCAATGTCTCATCAATATTATCACATAATTGTATATCCCGTCTTGGATCTTTAGAATCTTCTAACATAATGCTCTTTCTATTAGCGATTTTCAATGCATCTTTACTTGTAAACTCAAAGATTTACTATGCTAAAGAATCAATAATATCAGCTAAAAAGAAGAATTCAAATTACTTGGATACCTCATACCATAAAATATATTGAAATGAATAACTTCTCCATCAAACTCAATAATTAGAGTTCTATTACACACATCTATATTAGTTGGTTGCCCCTAGAAGTAATGGAGTTGAGATAGGAGATGAATCATCCTCCACATCAATAACATAGAAATCAACAGAGAACACTAATTCATTAAACTGTAGTAAAACATCGTTCAAGTTATCTTTTGGTTATGCATTAGATCTATTGGCAAGTTGAATAACAACACTAGTTGCTTTAAGTTCACCCAAATTTGAAAAATCATAAATAAAACAGGACATGACATTAATAAATGAACCTAGCTCTAGTATAGTTCTTTCAAACCTAACGTTACCGATTACGCATAGAATGGTGAAACTTCCTGGATCTTTGCATTTTGGTGGAAGCTTTCTTTGCAAAACAGCAGACACATTATCTATCGCACTTATTATCTCATTACCTTTGAGCTTGTACTTGTTGGTGCGTAGCTCTTTAAGGAACTTTCAAATAGTGTGGTACTTGTTTAACAGCATCCAATAGGGGTATGTTTAACTTGTTTTTTATAAAAGGTTTCCATAATCTCTTTTTCATGGTTATCTTTCTTGGACTTGCAAACCTACTAGGAAAAGGTACAGAAGGAATATTAGACGAAATAGGGACATTACAAATTACATTAGGTGCTAGAGTTGTCTTAATAAGAGATGTCGATTTATCTTTCTCAATAATTAAATCATCTTGTTGTTTTGTCTCATCCATGGCTGATCTTGCTCTTTTTGGTGCTTCCTCAAGTTGTTTCCCACTCTTTATTGTCATAGTACTATCATTTTCTCTTAGGTTTGGGATGGAAGTTCTCCAAATCCTTGTGCTTCTAATCCGCTGACTGTACTAGCTTAATTGGCTAACTTGTGCCTTCAAGTTCTTGATGGTTGTCTTTACTTCTTTGCAAAGACCTTGTAGCTAAAGATTTAATCAAATCTTGAAGAACTATTCCCTGATTATGAGAAATAGGCTGTGGCCTAAATTGATAAGGATGTTGTGGCGTTGGTTGAGTGAAACCCAATAGATGATTAAAGCTACCATTAGGGCTGCCTTGTTGATGCTTCCCAAATAACTAGAGTTTGGATGATCCCTCTATCCTAGATTGTAAGTGTTGGAGAAAGGATCATGCTTTTGTATTTGTTGCACTTGTTGCCTTTAATACCCACCTATATCATTGGTTTGCTCTAAAGTATTATCTCGCAATGATGGACGCATATTAGTCGAATGACCTTCCATTAGGGATGGCAAAAAAGCCCGACCCGAATTTTGACCCGATTAACCTGACCCGAAAATTTCGGGCTTTGGCCCGAATTTAAGGGTCAAAATTCAGGCTCGGGCTTAAAAATAAAAGCCCGAGCAGATTCGGTTCAGGGTTCGGGCCTCTAATGGCCCAACCCTAATTTAATTAAAAAAAAATTACACACACACTTCACACACGCACACACGTAACACACGACACAAGTGACACAACATACACACACTCCTCACCAAGCAATCACCATAGGTGCAACAGCAACACACACACTAAGTTTAATGCCACAGGCCACACAACTCAACTCACAAGTCAACTCACCAAATCCCTAATTTTATTTCTCCCAATTCCCAAATCTAAACAAACCCTAAGCAACCACAACTCTCTAAGCCACAGGCCGCTCACCAGTTACCACTGTCGCAAGCCTGCAATGGCAAATCTCCAAGCCGTCACCACCATCAGCCCACCACTAGCCTCACCGTGCGCAGCCGCTTACGGCAAGAATCAAGCAACAACAGTCGCGAACTCAGCACAAAGCAGTCGCTAGTCAAGCTCTCAGCCACCACAGCAGCCACCACGAGCGAGGCTTCCATCGCCGACGCCGCTTCCTGCCGCATCAGCCATCGCCACGGTACACCAACACCACTGTAATTTTACCTCTTTAAATTTACTTACAATGATTTCGTTTCATGCCATCCACATGCATAATCATACTTGATTATTTATTTCTCATCATATGATATGAATTTGTAATTTTTTTATTTTAATCTCAAAATAAGATGTTGTAATTTTTGGCTGTTGGAGCTCGGTTCTTGGGTTGCTGTTTCTGTTATGTTTGATTCAATGTTATGTTTGGGCTGTTTTGTTTAAATGGTTGAATTAAATTTAACGGTTAACATAGTTTTGCAGTTTATTTATTTTAATCAATATAAATTCAGTTTAATCATGTTTTAAGTTTATAAATTAACTTACAATTGTTACACATTTAATTTAGGCTATAATGTCTAATTCGGAATAAGAATTTAACGGCCAACTTAGTTTCATAATTTATTTATTTTAATCAATATAAATTCACTTTAATCATGTTTGAAGTTTATAAATTAACTTACAATTGTTACACATTTAATTTAGGTTATAATGTCTAATTCGGAGTTTAAAGTTGATACTCCGAGATCGAATTCACATCTAGATGTTCATGTGGATGAAGAGAATGAAGTTGATATTGTACAAGAGGTTGAAAGAGTTGAAGAGGCATCCCTTAATGATGATAGTGTACAACAAAATAGTAATAAAAGAAAGCGAGAACCTGCTTATGTTTGGCAACACTTCTCAAAGATAACCATTAATGGTGAATTGAAAGCGAAATGTAACCATTGTGGAGCTAAGTTGGTAGCCTCTAGTAATAATGGAACCTCTCATTTAGATAGACACTTAAAAAGATGTAAGGCGAAGTATGTTCCCAAAGTTGATGACAGCCTACAAAAAACTCTTAGTGTGACGAAGAAAGATGATGGAACAACTTGTATTGAGACAAGAAAATTAGATCTGATTGTTGCTCGAAAAAATATTGCAATATTGGTTGTAAAGCATGAGTTACCACTTAATTTTGTAGAGTATGATGCATTTAGAGATTTGATGTCTTATAGCAACCCATTGGTGAAGATGATGAGTAGAAACACTTTAAAGGGTGAGATCCTAAAATTGTATCAAGCTGAAAAGGCAAAAGCAATGGCTTTGTTGGAGAATAATGATAGTAGGGTGGCAATTACTGCCGATATGTGGACTGCTAGCAATCAAAAGAAGGGGTATATGGTTGTTACGGGACACTTTGTGGACAAGTCTTGGCGGTTGCAAAGTCGAATTTTGAGGTACTTTTCTTGTTACATTTTTATTTACTTTTACTTCAATTTAATTAATTCTAAAATTTAATTTATTGGTAATGAATAGCTTCATATATTTCATGTTATATTTATTTACTTTTATTTCAATTTAATTAATTCTAAAAATTTAATTTATGGGTAACAAAGAGCTTCATATAGTTCATGTTATGTTTATTTACTTTTGCTTCAATTTAATTAATTCTAAAATTTAATTTTTGGGTTATGAATAGGTTCATATATTTGATATTATGTTTATTTACTTTAATTTTACTTCAATTTAATTAATTCTAAAATTTAATTTTGGGTGATGAATAGGTTTATATATTTGCCGGCACCACATACTGCTGAATTTCTTTCTCAAGCATTTTTTAAATGTATGTTGGATTGGAATGTGGATAGAAGGATATCGGTTGTTAATTTACATAATTGTTCCACCAATGATGCTATGGTTCATAGGTTGATGGGGTTAATTCCAGCTGATTCTATGTTAATGGGTGGGAATTATTTTCATATGAGGTGTGTGGCTCATATTTTAAACTTAATTGTGAAGGATGGGATGAAAGTGATTGAGGAGTGGATTAAAAAAATTAGGGACAGTGTGGCATATTGGATGGGCAGACCGAAAATGGTAGAAACTTTTGAGATGGCTACACGTCAGTTACAAATTAAGTGCGAGAAGAAGTTGGTGCTTGATTGTGTAATTAGATGGAATCCTACATATGTTATGCTTGATGTTGCAGTGAAATATAAAAATGTCTTTTCTAGATTGCAACAGCGTGACAAACACTATATATCTTTGCCAACGGATGAGGAGTGGGAGATGGTTGAAAAGTTGTTGGAATATTTGCTACCATTTTACTCAATGACTGAGTTATTTTCAGGTACACAATTTCCCACATCTAATCATTTTTTCCCAATGATTTGTGAAATGAGGATTAATCTCGATCAATGGGAATTTTTTGATATGCTTGTGGTTAGACAAATGGCTAGTCAAATGATTCTGAAATTTGATAAATATTGGGCCCAAATACATAGTATTTTGGTAATGGCTGTTATTATTGACCCGAGGTTCAAGATGCAATTGGTTCATTATTATTTTCCGCAACTTTATGGTGAGGGTACTGCAAATGAGATTCAGAGAGTGCGCAATTTAAGTAACGAGTTGGTTAAATTTTATGAAGGTAGTAATAGGAATGTGAGTGATGAGATTATTGGTGAGTCTTCTTCGGTCGATGTTCGCTCTACTTTTAATATAGGTGCCAGTGGTAAATTGTTTGATATACGTAAGTTTGAGGCATTTGCAAGCCAAAATAGTGAGGCCACGGTATCAAAGTCTGACCTTGAGAGGTACTTAGAAGAGCCTTTAGTCAAATCCACTTCGGACTTTGATATTTTGAATTGGTGGAAGGTGAACCAAGGCAATTTTCCTATCTTGGCTCAGATGGCCAAGGATATCTTAGTCGTTCCGGTGACAACCGTTGCTTCTAAATCTGCATTTAGCACTGGAGGTAGAGTCTTGACTCCACATCGAGTAGACTTCATCCTACGACATTGGAAGCGCTTATGTGCACTCAATATTGGTTATGGGCGAGCTCTAAAGGTACAAATACAAATAATGTACAAAATATTTAAATAATTAATTTAATAACAATTTTATATATTTAAATTGTTTTCACACTTTATTCCATTTTTTTTCCTTATAGGTAGAATTCTTGAAAGTGAAATTTTTACTGGAGAGGAATTTTTGGATGAAGAAGAATTTGGCCCGCAAGTATTGGAGTAGTTTTTTTTATAGTGGGTTGCGATTTGTGAATTGTAGTTTGTTAAATTGATAAACTCCTTGTTGAAATTGTGGAATTGAATTGTGTATTTTTATTTATTTGTTAAACTAATGAACTCCTTAGATTATGGAATTGAATTATGTCTTTTTATTTGAATTGGACATAATTTTTGTTTATGTTTAGTTATTTATATAATTTATAATTGAGATGTTGAGTAATGAGTAGAGTAATTTTTATATTTGTGTTATTTTAAACAAGTTTTAAAGTGTTTAAATTTTAATATGTTAGGGAGAAAAATTGAAATTATTTAAATATTAAAAAAATAAAAAAAATTCGGTCGGGCTTGGATTAAGCCTGAGCCCGACCCTGACCCGATTCGGGTCGGGCGAGAATGAAACTACCGGGTCATTTTCAGGCTCAATTCCTTTGGTTGTCTAATCGGTTGGCCAAGCCCAAGCCCGACCCGACAAATTGCCATTCCTACCTACCATAAAGCATAATCCACACATCTTCAATTGTTGAATGTTACCTTAGCCATTTGTTGTACTAATGAAGTGAGGTTAGCAAGCTACTATTCAATACTAGTAACATTAACCTTATTCTTCTTCCGTTGAGGCAAATCCATTCTATTACTAAATTATTGTGAATTTACTGTTATGTTTGCAATCAAGCTCCTTGTTGCCAAAGGTGTCTTATCGCCAAAACTCCTCCACTTGCATTATCAATCATGCTTCTTTCCATTAACAAAAGTCCTTCGCAAAAGTATTAAATTAAAAGTTGCTCACTGATTTGATGATGAGGTAAGATATACATAGCTTCTTAAATCTCTCATAATACTTATAGAAACTCTCTCTACTATGCTGTCTTATACAACATATGTCTTTTCTAATGTTTATAGCCTTTGATGCAAAAAAATACTTCCCAAGAAAAGGTTTCTTTATCTCATTCCATGTGGTGATACTACCAGATGTAGATGATAAAGCCACTTCTTTACTCTATCTGCTAAAGAGAATGTCAATTTAACTTGCTCTTTAGAGACTCCAGTTGGTTTCATACTTGAACACACCACATAAAACTCCTTAAGATGCTTGTTTGGATGTTCTCTAACAAAACCATGGAATGTTGGTAGAAGACGTATCATTCCCGATTTAAGCTCAGAAGCAACCTCAATTGTAAGGTATTTAATGAAAAGAAGTTGTTGATCTAAAGCTGGTGCTACCAACTCCTTGAGTGTTCAGTTCGTTTGTTGCTGCCATCTCTTCTCCCTCAATTCTATGTATAATATTTAAAAGATCCTCTTCTAGTAGACTAGGTCGAAGAGCAATATTCGATGCTCTGTCAAATTAAGGTGGTCTAGAAATCTGATGTAAAGATGATGGTATAGGTGGTAAAAGTGCTACCCAATCAAGTAAACTACGATGAGAAGAGGTGAATTCCAAGATTTTCTTTAAAGCCTTTGAATGTTTTCCCCTATACTATGAGTGGACATTCATTACTAAAGACCTAAAACAATGAAAAACAAACTCATTAACACAAATGCTGAAATTGAAAACAAAAATAAAAACAAATAACCAGACAACTATGACAAAACAATTCCCGGTGACACAGTGCCAAAATTGATATATTATAAAGTGTATTACTTAAAGCCTTACCTTCAAATATTTTCATTATTGAGTACAGAGGTAAGCAAGGGCATTCCAACAGAGGATTTTTCCAAATTAACAACTTGTTAACAAAAAATACACAAACTAACCAACAATAAGATTGAATTAAAAACCCTATCTAGACTTAATTAAATTAACTCAAACTTTTCATATTTACTAAGGACACACTACAAACATGCACATAAAATTTGGGGGGATTTGGAGTTGATTTGTTATGTAAACTAAACTACAGAATTTAAAGCAAAAAATATAACATTATAGAAAATAGTCTTAAAGAGATTGAATTATGATGCAAAATATGGTTAAAGAATCATCTATACCATTAAATTTTGGATTTTAGTTTAATTATCAGAATCATCTTTCAATTTCTTTTGAAAATAATAGCCATAATATAATTACAAGCTCAACTATCTTGATCTTCCCTTACTTAGTTGTCAAGCAAAACAAGCTCCTTACTTAATCTATTTCCAAGAAACAATCCAGAACAAACTCTCTAGATTTAATTTAATGAAAGCATTAGATTCAATGAAGATGTAGGCTGAGTCAAGAAACAATTACACAAGTTTATTTTATTTATGTTGAATTATATTCCACATGCAATCAAATGAAAATATCCCAAAGTCTTTATCACAATTTGCCAGTTAGGTCTAGTTTTTGGACAATTACGAATAAAAAAAACTAGCAATCCAATCACAATCAAATTCATCTACTTGGCCACCTAAGCAACAAGAAAGTAGTTCTTGAAATTAGAATCAGTGAAATATAAAATTTTCTATAGAAAGATTAAGAAATTCTAATTTTGAAACTTCGATAATAAAAATCCATATCTAGAGTTTTGAAATCAGCCCTAACCAATAAAAGGCTACTCACATATATTTGAGTTATTCAATATCAAATCCACTAAAGAAAGCTAAACATAAGACAAGAGAAAGAAAGGCTTATTGATTGAATTATAGCTATAGCAACCATGTCTTCTCTCCAATTTGCCCACTCCTTTCTTCCTTGTGTTTTTCTATTCTTTGGAATTAATTCTTCACATTTTTTTCTTCCTTAAGTCGTTTAACTTGTTTTCTTTATATAGAATTACTATCCGAATCCTTCTAGGACTAATAAAACTCATTTTTTTACCTCCTTTCTTTTATAAAATTAGGATTTTCACCGAAAGAAATAGGTACATGTGGCAAAAGAACTCTAAACTCAGTTTCTATTGTAGGCCCAATTAAGAAATCCAACCGGCATTTCAAGAATCACTCTTTATGGCGCAATGCTGATACTTAAGCTTAGTACATGTCTAATATAGCCCAACAAAGTGAATAAATCCCAAAGATTTGTCCAAGAAGCAATCAAATTCCATGAAGTCGCAATCTGGTTATTTTTCACACTTATTTGTAGCTTTTCTACTACGTTTTGTTTCTTTAGATAAAAACTCCTAAAAAATATAAAAGACAAATAAAGATTCAAGAAGTTCATAAAAATATCAATAATTGTAAAGAAAGTAATAAAAACTAAGTGAAATTAAGCACTTATCATTGAAGTTGAAGTTTCTAATGTGCTCGATCCCAGTGATGATGAGAATGAAAGATCAAATAGTGAAGAGACTAGTCATGGGCTTGATGATTATCAATTAGGCGATGATATTAGTGATGAATCAGATGGATTTGATGATGAAGGTTCTACTTTTGTGAGGTATGATAACACTTCAGGAGGTTTTGAGGTTTACTTTAGATGGAGATAACATTGTTATCATGCCTTGTCAGTTGTTTGTGGATGTTTATAAGTTTTATGAAGATTTTGAGGGTGTATGTTATTAGAAATAGTTTCAGGCTTTAAAAAAATGAAGAATGAGAAGGCTAGAGTTACTGCCAAATAAACAAAACTAAGACACCCATGATGAACTCATGGTAGTCCTAATTGCAATAATAAGTCATTTCAGATTAAGCAACTTTGTGATGTACATATACGTGGTTGGATTGATGATGATGATAATAGAGAGGCTGACTCAAACTAGATAGCATCTACTTATCTTCATATCTTCAATTCAACTTTTGATGTGAGTGTGAAAACAACTGATTTCTTCAAGAAGTATGGCCTTCAGTGCATTGTGCCTAGGTTGTATAAAGAAAAAAATAAATAAATAAAAGCTCTTGAAATGCTTGGTCAGGATCACAAGAAGAGTTTGAACAAACTCTGTAGGTATTATAGGCTTTGATGAGGTTTAACTATAGATGAACAATAGCTATTGAGAGGGAATGTAGTTGAGATGCAGCTTTTTCAATTCTTAAAAGGTTTTTCATGACGCTTAATGTAAGGAAGAGAGGTTCTTTTTTTTTTTTTTTAAGGCTGCAGACAATCTATTAGCGTTGAGCCATTGATGGCTACCATCTAACGAGAAAGGAGTTTTACAATCCAATTTGATGTATAAAATGTGACCAATTAACTGACTAAGCCTAGTTCTCGCCATTCAACACTGGAATATTCCCATGATATAGTCACTCAGTCATTTATGAATTCCTTTCTAGAGTCTAAGATATCAGAAATAACATCTAAAATGAGTGGCTGGAACCGATGCTACATGGAAGAAAAACTGGATATATGACTTGGGATTCAAAGTACAACTATACTATCATAAGTGATGTGAGCTTTGCACAAAAAACCTCACAAGAATTGCATGATGAAGAGTACCATTAGGGAGATGAGATAAAACCCTCATCGCCCATTCATGCACAAGCTTGAGGAAGGATGGTGGAGATCCACACATTTCCTCGAGCTTGACTTTTAGGTAGCCATACTTAAGCTTACCAGAGTGTCAGTGCATAGCCTTCATTCTACTACGCTGCACAAAGGTAATGAAGTCACTTAACTCGACATTAAGAGAGTCCAGTCAAGGGGGAACATCATACCTACATAGAAGAATCGTTGTTCTTTGATTTTCTAAATTCTAAATCTAACCTTTTACTCCCCTACTGAAAATGGGCGAAATCAAAATGCTTGAAGAGATTAGGAGGAAGATCATTAAATTGATCTGTAGAAGAAATGAGGATGCCAAAAGGTAGAATGGGCAATTACTATCTCTTATTAGGAAGAAGATTATTGAAGCCAAGATTGATACAAGAGGTTTGTCAATGATATTTGGTCATGAAAACACATTGAAGGTGATAGATAACCTTCCTAAAGTGTTTGTGGTTGATTTGGACAGAAAGACTTGTGATTTTGGTGAGTCGAAAATATCTAGTTTGCCTTACAAAACATGTCGTGTGCTCTACTGATGCAAATAGGTTCAGTACCCAGGATTATGTCCATACTTACATGAAAAGAAGAGCCTTTTTGAACACCTACAAGTATCAATACTACCCTTTGCCCAATGAGAAGAAGTGGCCACTTTTTTTGCATGATAATTTATAGCCACCAGTTTTAATTAAATCTGTTGGCAGGCCACGAACGAAGAGAAAAAGAAAAGCTGATGAACCAGCTACTTTCAAGATATGTAAAAGTGTCATATTCTCTCATTTTAATCATTTAGGTCATAATAATCTCTCATTTTAATCATTTAGGTCATAATAAGAGGACTTGCAAAAATGTGATTAACACTAAAAAGTCTACATTTAATAGAGGTTAAAAATGTCTTTTTCACTTACAATGTTGATAACACTAGCAATTTGATCACATTAATAAATCCCTAACCCATTTTAGGAACTTTATAATTTTAGTTATCTTCATGTATGGTTTTTGTGCTTTGTAGGAATATCCATAAATTCATGGTGCTTTGATCAAAGCACAAGCGTGAAATTTTGATTCTGGAGATTCAAAAACCTTTGCAAGCATTGTTGGCCTATTGATCCAACATTAATTCTAAAAGGCCTAGATCACCTCTTAATTTTTGTTCTACAATTATTCATTTAAAAATTGGCTACCAAATTTTTAAATTCCCTGTGATTCGACCCTAGACTCATTGGGTTATGTTACAACTAGACACTCTTATATTTTGGAGTAATCAATTACTTTTAAGTCGTGTCAAGAATTTTGTGCCGTTACAGGGGAATTTTCAAATTTGTTGTTAATTTCATTGTTATTTATTTTTATTTTTTATTTTCTTTTAATTTGTATTTTGCATTCCATTTCTCCCTTCCAAACTTATTTTAGTTAGCACCTTTCTTTCTCTTGAAATTCTAGTGTTGTCAATAAAAACTTATTCAAAACTTTATTTTTGACCTAAAATTTCTTGTAAATTAGTCCATGAAATGAAATTTCACATCTAATTGAAAATTGGAATTATGAATTATGACTTACCCTTGAACTTCATTGAACTTTTGGGATTTTTAGACTAAATGAACATGGGCAAGGATTTTTAAAATTATCGTTAAAAGGCCCAAAATTTAAATCGATGCCTAATTGGTCGGTAAATTTTAAAAGTTGTTTAAGAAAAAAAAATAAAAAACAAGATGTTCATATCTTGAGGTAAGTATTCCCTTCTTTTTTCTCTTTCTTTAATTTCAATCTTTTAGTTCCAATAATTTTTTTTTTGCATTTTTTCTTATTTATTTTTTAGCAATTTTTATTTATGTTCCACATTCATTTTTCTTTAGTTTCTTTATTTTTTTCATAGGATTCTTGTTGCGTGCATTTATTTTACTTGTATATTTAATTTTCATTTTTTAATTATTTTTATTCTTGTAATTTTTATCTAATGTTTCATGCATTACTCATGTGTTTGTACATAATCTTTATAATATAATCTAACAAGGTCACACACACATTATTAGCATTGCATAAGACGTTGGTCTCATATAATTAGTGGTAAATTAAATAAGAAATCACCTTCACCTTCCCTAGACATGGCCGCCGTCGATGCTGACAACTTTTAGATTAGAGAGACAACCAAGCGCTACAAAATCATCATGACTAGCCTAAGACACTCAAAGAATACATGCACCCTACTAGAACAGGAGCACCATCATACATAATTTTTCCTCTTAATGCATGATGTTTTAATTTCAAAATGGTATCAATCAACTTCAACCTACTTTTCATAGTTTTGAGTCTGAAAAATATTGCCTGTACTTGAAAGAATTTGAAGAAGTCTATAATGCTTGCATTGATTAAAATTGTAGCATGAATATCATTAGACTTAAGTTTTTTCTTTTCTTACTAAAGGAAAAAGCTAAAACATGGCTACTATACCTTAGTCAAGATCCATCAAAACTTAGGATGGCATGCAAGCACATTTTTGAGAATATTCTTTCACCTCACAGAATAAATTCTTTCAAAAAAAAATCCCACTTTCACTCAAAAACCAAGAGAGATTTTTTACCAACATTGGGATAGGTATCCAAAGCTGTTTAGCATTTGCCCGCACCATAGATTTGAAACATGCAGGTGGAATAACATCTCAAAGTAAACAGGTTGTTGACATGATGTATAATGGTGAGGTTGATACAAAAGTCCTAAAGCTGCATTAGATAATCTTATGCACAACACAAGGACACGGTTGGCTCTTATGAGTTATCAAGTAAACCTCAGTCATCTTTATTTAGTGTAGGCATGTATAAGATTAGGGAAGACCATGACCTTCAAACCAAATTTGTATCTCTAATTAGAAATTTGAAGCATTAAACTGAAAAAAGATTGATCATGTTAAATCTATTCAAGATATTAAATGTCATGTTTATAGTTCCACTGATCATTATATGTAGGATCGTCTGACTTTTCCAACTCTAAGAGAATGTTTGGAAGAACAAGTGAATACCATAAAAATTTTCAAAAGGCCGAATCCTAATTCATACTCATATACCTATTACTCCAATTAGAGAAACCACCCAAAATTCAATTAGATAAATGATAATCAGTACAAACTTCACAACCATCTTCTCAAGCACATCGGAATTTTTAAAACTCCTGAGTTACCTGCCTTACGCTCCACAACCAAGAAAAACTCTTGAAGATACGTTGCATTCCTTTATTGAAAAATAATAATCTATCAATCAATAGATAATGCAAACCTTAACCAATTTGAGTCTCTAAACGGGCATCAACTCCCACCATTCATGAAAAGGTAAGTTTCCTTCTTAATCAAAACCAAACCCCAAGAGTCAATAAACCCACAAATGGGTCGTGCATGAGACAGGAATATGAGCCAAGTTAATTTCACCCTTCATGGTGGTAAAATTATCAAAAACCACATTCTTGATCCTCATGGAATTAGTATAGAATCAATTTTAGGAGTGAAGAAAAGGTTGACAAGCCTCTAACTAATGAAGAAACAACTAACTCTGCTCTTGTACTCTATTCCCTCAAGCATTAATCAAGCTAAAGAAGTCAAAGCACAACTTGGAGATTTATGATGTATTCAAACAGGTGAAAGTCAACATTCATTTTCTACACGCCATTAAATAAGTACCTTATTATGATAAATTTTTGAAAGATCTATACATTGTTAAAAAGAAAGGAAATATAATGTGCAAAAGAAAGCTTTTGTAGCAGAGCATCAAAATTGCCTTCACTAGATACAGCTAAAGAAGTTCCTTTCCCTTTATGACATGCTAGGTTTTGTAGGAGATTTCTGAAAGACCTTAGGGCCATGTCCAAGCCACTTTGTGACCTCTTGATAAAGAATGCATCATTTGAGTGGACTAAAGATTGTCAAAAAGTCTTTAAAAAGATAATTAGTCTTTAAAAAGATAAAGATTGTCAAAAAGTCTTCTAAATTGGTCTTTACTTTTTGAACTAATGTGTGATACTTGCAATTATGTTGTTGGAGCCATTTTGGGCCAGAAAGGAAGGTAAATGCTTTATTATTTATTACCTAAGCAGAACTCTAAATAGTGCTTAAATGAATTACACTACCACTGAAATGAAATTGCATGTTGTAATATTTGCTTTGGATCAATTTTAATTGTATTTAATTGGTTCATCTACTATTATTCATTCAGATCATGCTGCTATTAGATATTTAATGTCTAAACAGGATGCCAAGCCTAAATTAATATGATAGATTTTATTGCTCCAAGAATTCAACCTCACAATCAAAGATAAAAAGGTGCCTAAAACGTTGTTGCAGACCACCTATCAGGACTTACAAATGAGTTTTTAGTGACACAATACCCATTAATGATTCTTTCCCTAATAAATTTTTGGTTTCTATACATAATCTGCCTATTAGTTTTCTTTTGCCAAGACAAATGCAATTGAACTGAAACTCCCAAGATAAGAAGAAATTCTTAATAGAGGTGAAATTCTTTTACTGGGATGATCTATACTTGTTCAAGCAATGTTTTGATAAAATTTTTCGGGGATGTATACTTGACAATGAGGTAAATAGTATCCTTCAATTTTGTAATTCGGAAGCATGCAATAGCCACTTTTCATCAAAGAAAACAGTTGCAAAAATCTTCCAATGTAGATTGTATTAGTCTAAATTTTTTAAATATTCACATGTGTTTTGTAAAATGTGTGAGAATTGTCAAATGTTGGGGTCCATTTCAAAATGAAATATTATCCTTGCCATTGAAAATTTGAATGTAATAAATTTTATAAGCTCTTTTCCATCATCATTTGGATTTATGTATATCTGGGTTGCTATTGACTATGTCTCAAAATAGATTGAAGTAATTCCTTGTCTGCACAACGATCGCAAAACTATGATTCACTTTTAAAAGAAAATCTTTTGAGTAGATTTACAATCCTTTAAGCCATTATCAATGATAGAGGTAAGTATTCTTATAACAAGTCATTTGAGTCTTTAATTAAGAAATATCGAATTACAAATAAAGTTGCTACCCCTTATCACACCTCAAACAAGTGGCCAAGTTGAATTAGTAAATGAGAAAATAAAACAAATTTTAGAAAAGACAGCTAACCCAAACCATAAAGATTGATCTCTTTAACTTACCGATGCACTATAGGCTTATGTATTGCATTTAAAACATCTCTAAGACTATCACCCTATCATTTGTTTGATGATAAACCTTGCCACTTACCCATTGAACTTGAACATAAATTATTTTGGACCATTAAAAGTTTTACTTTAAATCCTAATCGTGGAAATTACAATTGAATGAACTTCAAGAATTAAAGAATGATGAATATGAGAATTCATTAATAATTAAAGCAAAAACAAAATCTTTTCATGATAAAAGAACTTTCTAAAAAATATTTGAGGTTGGTAAAAAAAGTTTTGCTTTATAATTCTCATTTTCATTTATTTCCAAGGAAGTTAAATTCACAGTGGAGTTGCCCTTTTTTTGTGAAAAATGTATACCCATATAGAGCTATAGAACCTGAGAATCCAAAGAATGGTAATGAATTTAAAGTGAATGACAAAGATTGAAACCATTCTTGGACAACTCAATATCTAAAGAATCTTTTCTTCTCTTGATCTCGTTTACTATGCAAATTAGGCCATGATTTTGTTACATATTCTTGTTTTTGCTTTTGTTTTGTGCTTTTATGCTCAACATGATACTTAATTTTTTACCCGATTGTGGATGATGGTACTTCATGACTTTTATAGTCGGTTCTTTTAGTTTTCTACAATAATTGATACTCCCTGTCAAGAAGCATAGGAGAAATTATCAAGAAATTGTATTCACACTTTCCTTCACTTTCTCTACACCTCTTATGAACATTCATGAAGCATGGTTCAAAAGAATAAGGTTGTTGATGATTAATAAACTCCCCAAAGATGTTTGTTGACCTATTGAAGCTAGAGTTCGATTAGCTAGTAAGATGTTTGATGTATCATTTGTTTCTTATACACCTGGCTTAAGGAGAGCACTTATACCAAAAAGCTCAAAGCTAAGAGGTTGGGTGGTTATTATAAATGTTGTAACACAAATTACTACTCGTTGAGGTATGTATATGATATCGTGTGGATAAGATTCAATTCATTAGACATGGCTTGAGTAGGGAGCCATTAGATAACAACATCTCATCAATTCTCAAGATGCTTCCTAGTGGCTATGTGCAATGCTAGATCGAAGGATTATGACACAATTTCAACATGAATGTGCATATTTCAGTCTTGGGAATTTGACTATAAAAAAATCCTATTTGCTAATTTGTAAGAAATTTGGATGGGAAGCCTATCCCCGACCCATAGAGGGTGTTTAAGCCATTACTGGACGTAAAACTAGAAGAAGATCTGAGCCACAATCATAACTACTAATATGTATCCTTTCTTTCTTTATTCTGCTATAATTTTATTGACTTATGCATTTGACATTTCCCACAGAATTCGACTAATTCATCCTTTCCGCTAGTTCTGACATTTTATTTGGCAATTGCCAGCATCCACAATTATTATAATTAATGCACCATATTTCTTAAATTTATAGATAGTTTACTATATTTATCTCTTTTTTTATAATCTCAATCCTTAAAAGAAAGAGAATTATAATGGCAATATTTCTAGTTCAACACCTTAAAAATATTGGTTATTTTGTGGATCAAGTTCCAGACATACTCCAGATTTTGTTAGGTTGCCGAAGACCTTGGGAGGGTATTGTCTAAACAAAAAATGCATTTAATATATAGAGATGGTGACGTTGTGTTAATGGGGTCTACCTAACAAGTTGGAAACAAGTCAAGTTTTGGGTATAATCCCAAAAGCTTTAACTAGAGGAAACATCATCAAAAATTCAAACGGAAAAGAAATCATTGTCATAGGTATGCATGAATGACTTATTGCAATGATTGAATTGCTGATGCTTTTATTTCTTTACTAGGCGGACTTTGCACCTTAGATGAAATTTTCACAATTGCATCCTGGGCACATCTAAATATCCACCAAAAACCTGTCCGGTTAGTTGGATGAAAATCATTACTATGGTCTCTTGATGATGTTTCTTGATAATGTTGTGGCACGATCTCTTTTCCCTACCATCATGAAGAATAATTGTCTATGCCAAAATCACTACTGAATCAATTGATCAACTACAAGAATATCAGCCTAAGACCGGCCCAATCGCTTCTCAACTAGATTGGTAAAAAGAGCAAAATGGTGGACTTAAATCTTCATTTGTAACTCTTTTTATTTTTTTTATATACCAGCTAGTTATATTCTTTTGCAGGCATTTATTTTCTTTCATGTCTATTAGGTGTGCTCATCTAAAATTTACATTCTTTGGACATTGGGGACAATGTCTTGACCTGATTGAGGTGAGTGGATAGTTGACATGAATGTTTTTGTGTATTTTCTTTCTAAAAAAAAAAAAATCTTTGTTTTTTATAAAAAAATAATCAAATTTATTTTTCTAAAAAACATTTTCTTTCAAAAAAATCTTTGTTTTTTTTTAAAATAACCAGATTTATATTTTTTAAAAAAAAGCATAAGTAGTCTTCATTTGAAGATGACATAATAAAGAGTTCTTTTTATACTTATGAGACATATCTTTATTGCCATTTTGTATTCTCTAATAAAAACTACTTTTGTCTAGTTCTATTCAAATCAATTAAATTCGTCAGCTCTCCTTTTAATAACATTAACTCATCCATTTTCTTTATTTAATTATCTGACAAATGTTACTAAACCATTCCACCACACACACCATCACACATGCTTATGGGTTATAAGTTGAAATCTCTAATATTTAGTTCTCTTGATCTATTGGGGGTGACATCTAAGATAGTGAAAAATGTGTATTTTATTTTATTTTAAAAAAAAAATTGAAATTGTTCAATTTTGTTTTATTAGAAACCCTATTAATTAAGCCGGTAGGAGTGTTCCAACACCTAATGCCCAAGGCCAACTGATTTAGGATTCACTGGCCTAAAGCTCGCTGGTTGAAAATATACTATTTATTTATTTATATGTAAATAATACACTGTCTAATGATAGAAACCCTAATGAACTTTTAGGACAAAAATATTGCCCTATTTCGATGAAACCTCATATGTTTTGTATTTATTTACAATTGAGCACAAAGGAAGGTTTATAGATATCCTGCCTATGAGATATTATTCACAAAAAAAGAAATGAGATAATTGCTTAAAAAGGAGAGCAACAATTACCAGTTTATACACTAATTTTGCTTTATTAAAGCTAGTGCTTTAATTGTTAGGGAACAACAATAATCTGGTTGAGGGTGTGATTAGCACTAAAAGTATAAAGGTTAAAATTGTTATTTCTCACTTATAGTGTTGATAACACTAACAATTTCATCACATTTACAAATATATTAGGAATTGTCTATTTTTATTTGTTTTCAAGTATGATTTTTTTATTTTGTAGGAATATTGCTAAATGCAAGGTGCTTGGATTGAAAAACAGACATGAAATTTAGTTTTTGAAGACTTAGAAGCTTTTGAAAAAATTGCTAGCCTTTTGATCTAACATTAATTCTAAAAGACTAAGATCGTATCATACGTTTGAGCTCACCTACACCTCATTGTACTAGACTTAACACACACTAAGTTCAACCACCTTGACAAATGATTCAATAGAAGGCCCCGAGTTGAGTTTTTTTATAGGTATTGATTATGTTGAATGCAACATTCATAATGCATCAAAATGTTTGCAATTTTAGACCCTTGGATTGTATTAGTAAAGCTCATGTAAAGGTTGTGGTTGTAAGCTTAGCAAAGTATCATGTAAATGTCCACATTTGATCAAATCAGAATTTGCCTATATAAAAGCTATAGAGCTCGCAAATGAAGGTTTGGAGTTTAGATGTGAGTTTTATAGAAAATTTTAGTGTAAATCTAGAATGATTTTAGGGAAACGAGTAGTCAATAAGAGAGATTTTTCTCTTATCTTTTGTTTTCAATTTCCTTGTATTTTATTTTCACAAATTTATTAAATAAAATAATTGTTTTGTTTGCAAATATGAGTGACTAATTTTCTAAACTAAGGTAAAGGGTGAAGTTCAAGTATTTAAATTGTGGATTAATTAATCTCTCAAATAAGTTTAAATTTTTTTTTTATTACATGCACTACAAAAAAATTGGGGTAAGGCAACATCCTTTTAACAACGTGCACAGATGATATGTTGTCGAATTCATAATTTGACAATAGCCATAAATTGCATGTTGGTAAATATAAAGTTTTAGCAACACGCAACAAGTGACTGTGGTGTAAAACCTTACAACAACGAGCAATCATTTGTTGTGGTATAGGAGTATATAATGACAACATTCATACTTTGCATGTTGTAATTAGTTATTTAAGACAACATTGAATAGCGTGTTGCAAAAAATTATTATTTAAATAAAAACATTTATATGTTGCGTGTTGTTAAAAATAATTTTTTGTAAAATTCTTTGTTAACTCAATTTAATATGAAATTGGTGAAAATTAAAACATAAATAGGTGCTCATGAAATTTATACATAAAAGTATTATAACAAATAAATTTTTTGAGTGTATCATTAACTACAATATTTTTTAAAAGTAAAGTAATAGAAAATAATGTGCAATAAATAAAAAACTTCATTTCTCGGGCACAAGTTAAAGCGCGGTAAAAGAAAAAAAAAGACAAATTAACCTAGTGAAACCCTTGGTTCTATTTGCAATACCACTTTACTCTTTGTCTGCCACTCAAGCAAAGCAAGCCACTTAATCTTCATCGTAACAATGTCTACCCACCCAAGGAAATGATTGTATCAGGTACTCTTCTTTTCAATTTCATTGATAAAGCTCACTTTCACTTCCCTAATTCCATTTGATTAACAATTTACTCTTTCCACCAATTCTTTTCTAGAAGGTTTGGGTCTTTACCCTATACTTCTTCTCACTCAAAATCGGTCGACATGGTCCCATTGTAGATTCATTGCTTGGTAAGTGGCACAATTCTTTATTGTTTGTGGGGTTCATATGTTATGGCATAAATCAAATAAATTATAATTTTTTTTTGTGGGGGTCATTGAAACCAAAAAGATTATTTTCTTCTAAAACACCTAGAGCTAATATATTTTACATGGAAAAGATGATTTTGAAGATTATATTTTACTTTCGAGATAAATTGATTTTGGTTAAATAATTTAAATGAGTAAATATTATTACTGAGATGCATTATGATTTTTTTTTTCAATTGAGAGGCACAATTTTAATCTCTTATTGGAGTTGTTCACTCCATGAAACAGATAAGTCACTTATGTTAATGCCATTAAACATAATCTCCTAAATCAATTGTGACTTTTTATGATCTGACTATAGAGCAAACTTGAGGTATTGTTTCCCCTTGTATAATAAAAGTTCTAAATGGATTTCTCTATTGGAAAAGTCACTTACTATGGATTTTTGAGAGATATATTAGTGTTATGATTACAGTACTCTTAGGTCCTTATTTTCAAATGTGATTGGGCTAATATAGTTAATGGTGTTAAAGTTGATGAAGGATTCACTTTGGTTAACCTTCACAAGGGACAAAGCCAATTTGGAAATGATCCATTCATTTTGGCTTGACAAGCTAAACAAGTATTCAATTCTGAGGATAATGAAAAATCAAATTAGTCTGTAGTATTGAAAACACCACAAAGAGGGTTCCAAGATTTATTATTAGCTAGTGAGAGTGATTACATTTTGTTCAGTATTTAACAATTGTGCGGATAGCAAGAAAAGAGATGGACAATGCTGAAGTAAGTATTTTTTTTTTTGGCTCTGGTTTAAATTATACTTTTTCATCTTCATATACTTTTTTCTAGTATGTTTATTCCTACATTAATTATGCTATGTGTTACAAAGTCTTCTAGGAAAGTTGAGATAAATTTGGAGAAAATGCAACTATTCAAGAGGAGAATGGACCATTAGCAACTAGCAATAAAGAAAATGCACACACACCTCAATCTGATGATAGATACACCAAAAGAAGAAAGAGGTCCAACCAAACTTGGAATGCTTGAAGATCGATCTCCATCATTGAGGGTTGAATTGAATGACTATGGCCAGCCAGTAGGTGTAAATTCTTACAAATATGCACTTTTATTAGAGTTATAACATGAGAGCATGTGCTTGTGTGCATTGAGAATTGGCTTTTAGTTGACGGCGAACAAAAAGAAGATTTTTGGTCATTAGTGCAGGTTTATGAAATTACATAATAATTATCTTTATTGAGAAATACATTATTTATCTTGAAATTTATTATTTTAACTATTTGTTTACATTTTTCATATAATTTATATAGGAAAAATTCATTGTAGATGAGTCTCATAAATGCTTGGCATTAAGAATGATGGGTGACTGTTGGAGACAATACAAATCAGAGCTAATAACTAAGATAAAGGAAGCCAAAAAAGTACATGATTGAGCATGTGCGGTTCCTCTTATTAGGCAAAAAAAAATATAAATTTCACAGAAGATTGGGCTAACATGGTCAAGCAAAGATTGTCTCCAGAATTTGAAGTTAGTCCATTATAGGATCCAAGTTAAATTTCATGTCTGTAAAAATTATACATTTTAATGTTTGCTGGATAGGCAATAAGCAAGAAGTTTAGAGAAATGAGAAATAATTAGGAAGAGGTACATTCTATGGGCCAATTAGGTTATGCTAGGAAAGAGCATACCATGGTACAAATTTATTTAATTTGAATACGTCTTGACACTTGTTTAATTTGCTTTAAATTATATATTTTTCTTAATTGTAGAAAAAGAAGAGTTCAAATCCACCAAAAATCACTAGAGTCGATGTGTGGGTTGAAGGCCATCTAAAAAAGGATGGTCAACCTATTAATGAAGTAGCTTTTAAAGCATTCATAGCAGATATCTATATTGTGTATTCTTATTATACTATTCATATGTATATTATTAATAATGTTATTTTGCCAACTTTCAGGAAAAAAATTTAAAGAGTGTCACCATTCAAAAGCTAATATAGGGTTTAACAATATATGTAATGATGCTATTGTAAAACTATTTGGACCTGATAAATGCGGGCAAGTTTGAGGACAATTGGAGCCACTACCACTCAGTTAGAAGCACAGATTCAATCTAGTGGAAAAGTGAAAGAACTTCAAAATCAATTGCAAGCTTAATTTGAAAGGAAGAGAATTATGAGCATTAGACAGCTATGTTCTTAAAACAATGTTAACAGGTAAATGACTGTATGATAATGCATACATGCAATAGTTATTTGAAAATCCATTATAGGATTGAGATTTACTTTTAATCATTTACAGATCATATGTTCCCAAGCATGCACTCCTTGGGTAATTTCTTTGTTACTTTTTGTTATACTCACTAAGAATGTTTCATTAAAAAGAAAAAGAAAAGTGCTAGCTTATCCATATTCTTGTTACTTATAGTCACAACAATGAAGCAATACAATGCAAGAAAATGGTCACTATGAAAATGCAAGTTCTTATCTATTAAATTGGTATTCAGATGATGTTGATGAAATTATGGCTGAAGGAAAGATTGTGTCAATAGACCCTATGACCCTATGTCAAAAGTTCACCACATGCCTCTAAGAAGAGATTGTTGGAAAGTTTGGGTGGATTTAATATCTAATGGTAAGATGAAGTGACCAGGTATAAAGTGACAAATGAAGCTCTTACAATAGTTGAGGCTTTAAGAAGCATTGTAGCTTGACTAAAAAGTTGTATCAAATTGTTTTAAACAAGGTATGTAGGCATAAAATATTCTCCTTGGTGTGTGTATGTATATAATTATATTCTAAATGCAACAAATGAATATTGATTCAGTTAACCTTTTTGTAGGAGTTTATGCCTTGAAGATGTTTTTGTTGGGGTGTATATATGCCCTGAAAGTTTTGTTGGAATTGCTAAACTGACGAAGCTTTTGTTGGAGATGGTTTTTTGAAGTTGATATTTATGGAATTGCAACAGCCACTAATGTGTTTTTTATTTTTTATTTTTAGGTGTTTGGCTAGATGAAATTTAAACTGATGCTGTAAATTTCTATTGATTAATTGTTTCATTGTGATTTTCATATTTACTATGTAATAGGATTCGTATGAATACTAAAATATTGGTGTGACTCTTTGCTATGATGTATGCTTATTACTAAGTTTAAGAAAACTTATTATAATAAGCCAAATTGTGGAATTAGTTCGTATGAATTTTACATATGGCGGTAGCAATAGCGTAATAATAATGATAATAGTAGTAGTCGTAATAATGATAATAATAATTAATAATAATATATTGTTGTTTTTTTTTACAACATGCAAGATATGTGGTTCATTGTAAATAAAAATTAGAATTAATGACAACATTTAGTTGCTTGTTGCTATATAATTTATAGCAACATTCACAAGCTTGTAGTTGAAAGTTTGGAAGTGCATGATGTTTTTTACCACAGTCATAGTAAGTTGTCATGTAATATTTAACAACATTCATATCTTTTTCAACAACGTGAATTGCCCATAGTCGAAAGTTATCTACTTTTTGCTACATCAAGAACCACAACGCTCAGATGCTTGTTGTGATATCGCTTCCACAACACTATTTACCTGTTGTCATATTATTTTTCTTGTAGTGATGTTTATAAGTTTTATTTTTACGGGTTATTTTCATTCCATATTTATTTGTAGATTTAGAAGCCTTTGAATTTATGTGAAAGCTTAGACCTAATGTTGACACACCAGTATAATTTTGGCACATTATATACTTAACCTCTATGCTTATTTTGTATAGTAGTTAATTAAGAAATAAGTTAGATAGTATTTAAACTGGTAAAAAGTGCAAAATATAAATATAAGAAAGTATTATGTCCATGATTTGAAACCAAGATTGGATCCCATAACCTTAACACTTCTTTGATTTAGATTATTTCTTTTTAATTTCTTTTTCTTTTTTACAATTACTTTTAGTTGAAAATTGACTACCAAATTTTTAAATTCCTTAATGCTCGATTGTAGACCCACTGTGTTATAGTATAACTAAGCATTTTTATACTTAGGAGTAATCAACCACTTTTGAGTCGTATCAGAAGGCAAAAGTATCATGAAAGCAAGTTAGTTATTATGTTCCTTTCATTCACACTACTAGAAAAATAGTCTTTACTGATACTTGGCTTGTGACACTTTATTAAAAGTATCAGTATTTTCAAACATATAGACCATTTTTCGTGTTTAACATATAAGTATCACAAATTACTAATACTATGGTGTCTATAAGTCAGACATCAGAATGTTATGACAAAATCTTTGGTGAAAACTATCACCTATAAACCGGGAACATTCGTGTTGTATCACCAAGAATCAATAATAAATTATGCGGAAGCGTACTTGAATCTATAATGCTGAATTCCTCTCTAGGGTTGTGTGGTTGGCCTTCCAGATCAACACGTTTTCCTAGAGAACTCTTTAACTTTCTCACTGCTCTCTCTCTGATGATGGGATGTCAGTAGAGAATCGAAAGATTACATGTGACCTAGGGACCATGACTACTTATATAGACAATATTTTTCTGTTGTCATTAGGTATTCTTAATTCTGCCAATCATAGAATTAGAATACCATTAGGTCTCTATACATTAAAGGCCCACACCCTATTAGATACATTAAAGCCTATAAAATCAAAAACTTAATTAAATCACTTTTAATTGGGCTTAATGGTATTTGACAGTCCGCAATACATAATTATTCACATATAAGCCCAATATTGGATTAAATATCCAATAATGCTGGATTAAAAAATCTAACAATCTCCCATTTGGGCTATATGTGTAACCTTATAATTATACTTTGCAAAAATAACCGTATGAACTCATCCTTACTGTCATTGCCGAAATGTATCTATAACCAATCCGGTCCATCAATCATACCAACATAGGATCAAAGTGGCCTTTGTTACAATTATCATAACTCGACCCATTAATGGTCACTATGCCAATACAACTTAATGACATGGATCATGATGTGGATGTGTAGCATGGAAATTTCATGCAATGTGATCTAAATATGCCTATTTCCAATTAGTCCACCTTAAACTTTAGTGAGATAAACCATATTAAAATCAGAGTGTGAATAAACCAAAACTTTATTTCTACAGAAAATAACATTAATATATCCATAAACCGAAATAACCGAAAATGTCTATAATATAACAGCATTTAAAACTACAAAACTCCCACTAGAACTGAATATCCTTTAATGACATGATACCCATACGAGCAACATGCTCATGGAACGTTTTGGGTGGCAGTCCTTTTAGTAAGCGGATCCGTAATCATGGAGTTTGTACCAATGTGCTCTATAGACAACTGTCTACTCTGAACTCTTTCTTTAACAACTAGAAACTTAATGTCTATATACTTTGACTTCGTCGATCCTGTTTTTATTAGAATACAGCACTGCTGACTTATTGTCACAAAATAATCTGAGTGGTCTATCAATACCATCTACTATGCGCAATCCCGTGACAAAATTTCGTAGCCATATTCCGTGATTGGATGCCTCATAATACACTATGAACTCTGCTGCCATAGTGGAAGAGGCTATAAGAGACTGTTTAGCACTTTTTCAGAAGACAGCACCCCCAGCTAGCAGATAGATGTAACCCGAAGTGGATTTCATACTATCTTGACATCCAGCAAAATCGGAGTCAGTATACCCAACGATCTCAAGCTGATCTGACCTCCAATATGTGAGCATGTAGTCTTTTGTTCTCTGTAAATACTGCAAGACTCATTTGGCTGCTTTCCAATGGTCTAATCCTGGGTTGCTTAAATATCTGCCCAACATCCCAGTAACGTACGTAATATCTGGTCGCGTACAAACCTGAGCATACATCAAACTTCCTACCGCAGACGCATAAGGAATCTTCTGCATTTCCTTTTCCTCGAAATCATTTTTGGGGCACTGATTGAGACTAAATCTGTCTCCCTTAGCCACATGGATATCACCTAGTTTGCAATCTTGCATGCCATATCTCTTGAGAACTATTTTGATATAGCTCTTTTGTGATAATCCAAGAATACCCCGAGAGCGGTCATGGTGTATCTGTATGCCTAATACAAAAGAGGCGTCACCAAGATCTTTCATCTTAAAATTCTTAGCTAGAAATCTCTTGGTGTCGTACAATAAGCCTATATCGCTGCTGGCAAGCCAAATGTCATTGACATATAAAACTAGAAAAATATACTTGCTCCTACAGAATTTATGGTATATACAATCATCAACCAAATTTATCTCGAAACCGAACGAGATGATCACTTGATGAAACTTAAAATACCATTGTCGAAATGCTTGTTTGAGCCCATAGATGGATTTCTTAAGTTTGCAAACCATATTCTTTGGGTCTCCGGACACAAAGTTTTCTGGCTGCATCATATAGATCGTCTCATCAATGTCACCATTGAGAAACGCTGTCTTAACATCCATCTGATGTAAGTCAAGATCGAAATGCGCCACTAATGCCATTATGATCCTGAAAGAGTCTTTCGAAGAAACTGGAGAGAAAGTCTCTTTATAATCGATGCTTTCTTTTTGTGTAAAGCCCTTTGCAACAAGACGCGCTTTGTACTGTTCCACATTGCCTTTCGAATCATTTTTTGTCTTAAATATCCATTTGCAACCAATAGGTTTCTCACCTTCTGGCAATGGGACAATGTCCTTCATAGACTTTATTTCCTCATTCATGGCATCAATCCACTTATGAGAGTTAGAACTTTCCATAGCTTGACGAAAATTAATCGGATCATGTTCCATTACGCCGATGTCTACCTCATGTTCTTAGAGAAATACAATGTAATCATCTGGCACTGCACTTCTCCTTTCTCTAGTGGACCTCCTCAACGGCATAGGTTCTTGAGGTGGTAGAGTTTGTTCTTCTGGAACAAGTTCTTGTATTGGGGATTCTCCAACATTATCTTGATTTGTTGTGTCTTGAACAAAGTCAGGAATGAGATCCTGATCAATGCCAACGACATCTATGGGAATATCAACATATTCCTCTTCAAGGATAAAGTCTCTTACTGTTTCTCCCCCCGCAAACTCGATATCCTCAAAGAACCGAGCATTTCCTGACTCAAAGAGCGACTTAGTCATGGAATTATAAAACTTGTACCCCCTAGATCGTTTAGAGTATCCAATAAAGTAGCAACTTACCGTCCTTGAGTCCAGTTTCTTCTCATTAGGCCTATAAGGCCTTGCCTCAGCTGGACATCCCCAAGCTCGTAAGGGGTCTTGGCAATCGCTTTAGTTGGAACCCTATTAAGGATATACGCTGCAGTCTTAAGTGCTTCTCTCAGATTCTGGTAAGGTAAAATGACAAATCATACTCCTCACCATATCCTTAAGCGTCCTGTTTCGTCTTTCAGCAACACCATTCATAGTGGGCAAACCCGGCATAGCGTACTATGGGACGATACCGCATTTCTCTAGGAATTTAGCAAACGGTCCTGGACGTTGTTCACCTGAACCATCATATCTACTATAGTACTCACCACCACGGTTAGATCTGACGCTTTTAATTCTTTTGCTGAGTTGGTTCTCAACTTCAGCCTTAAAATTTTTGAACATATCCAAGGACTGTAACCTTTCATGGAGGAGATATATGTAGCCATATCTAGAAAAATCGTCTATGAACGTCATAAAATATTGTTGACCATTCCAAGCGACCACAGGGAATGGCCCACAAATGTCTGTTTGTATGAGTTCTAAGACGTCCGAAGTCCTATTGGCTTCAAATCTTCTTTTATTAGTTTGTTTCCCCTTGATACAGTTAACACAGATATCAAAGTTTGTAAAATCTAAGGGGTCAAGAATTTCGTCTGACACAAGTCTCTCTATTCTCCGTTTAGAGATATGACCTAATCTTCTGTGCCATAACGCAGCCGAATTCTCATTGGTTAATTTTCTCTTTAAACCTCGTGTACTTAATTGCAGGATTCATTAAATGAAACAATCGTATCAAACATATATAGATTATCATTACCCGACAAATAACCAGAACCAACCAATTTTGAATCATGAAACAAACTGAATTTTTCATTCCCAAATAAACAAGAATAACCAGATTTTTCCTAAGCGGAAATAGAAATCAAATTCCGTCGAAAAGATGGAACAACAAATGTTTCATTAAGATCCAAATAAAATTCGGTTTTCAACAATAATCTAAAATTTTCAATTGCTTCAACTTCAATTGTTTTGTCATCGCCCACATAGATGTATCTTTCACCATCACTGGGTTTTCAGCAATTCAGGCAACCCTGCATAGACACACTGATGTGATCGGTTGCACCAAAAACTATCCATTATGTGTGTCTAGGCACCGAAGTTAAATTAACCTCAGAATAAACCAAACTAAGAAGCATACCTTTCTTAGCACGCCATGCATGGTAATTAGTGCAATGCTTCTTCTTATACCCCTCAGCTCCACAGAAGAAATAACAAGTATCTTCTTGATCACCAGGTTTCTTTTGGGGAGTTGTATCTGCAGCTTCTTTAGCCTTCTTCCTTTTCTTGCCTTTGTCCTTGCCTTTAAAGGTAGAGGGAAAGTGAGCACTTTCTGTCTTATCTTTCTTAAGCCTATCCTCTTCCTGAACACAGTGTGATATGAGCTCATTCAGAGACCAAGTCTCTTTCTAACAATTATAGCTCACCTTAAATTGGTTAAACTGTGTTGGTAAGGATATTAAAACCAAATGCACTAGCAAATCCTCAAAGAGTTCAAGCTTTAGTGGTCTGAGCTTAGAAGCAAGATAAGACATCTCCATGATGTACTCCCTAATATTGCCTTTACCCGTCTACCTTATTGAAATTAAGTTTGTCAAGAGCGTACCGATTTCAGCCTTTTCGTTCTTGACAAACCTCTGTTCAATCTGTGCAAGGAACTCCTTAGCCGTAGTTGCTTTTTCAGTTATTGAGCCCCTGAATGCTTCTGGAATAGCTTTCTTCATGATCATAATGTAGATGCGATTTGATCTCTCCCACCTTTCTATTTCCGTTTTATTATCAGGGGTACTCTCATCTGTAAAAGGTGGGGGGGAATCAATCCTTAACGCAAGGTGAAGATCCATGACTGCAAGAACTATTGAGAGGTTCTCGTGCCATAATTTGAAGTTAGAGCCATTTAGCATAGGAATAGAATTGATGTTGGCAGTAATATTCGCAGCAGACATAACTGAATCCAGAACAACAAACAAAAAAAACAAGCTCATATTAGTTTTTAAAACAAAATTAAATTCAAATAAAGGTAAACCCCATCTCAAGATACCGAACACTCCATTAATATTTTATCTTTGGACAAAATATTAACTTGTAAGTGATATCTTGGCGCAGTAATCAAATACTGATAATAAGAACATGTCAAACAATAAATCTTCCTTTAGGCCGATTTATTATTCACACGTAAAACCGAATAATTATCACATGTTTATTACCATAAGTGCACATGTAATTCTATTAAATATGGACCTTCCTTTGGGCCGATCGATATTCACAGAAATTACATATACAAAACCTTTTATATTCCAAAATAAATTAATTTCTACAAGAGAGGCCACTTTGGTGACATGTTGCTTCAATTAATTCACCTTAAAATACATATAAATATACCAATATTTGAATTTAAAAATTGTACCAAAAATTTAAAAAAAAAGTAAAAAAAAATTTGGGTCAAACTTTGGTCAACGGTCAACGTTGACCGCTGACCGGATCGGCTGGACCCGTTCGGGTTGACCCGAGCCGAATCCTAATCCAGCCCACTCTCATCGGGTTAGGGTGGAACCGGGTCGGGTCAAATCGACCCGAATCCTAACCTACCCTAACCCTAATCCTTTTTTTTTCTTCTTTCTTTCTTTAGGCGGCGCTCGTGGCCGCCGCTTCATCCAAGTAAGCCGCGGCCTGGTGGCCGCGGCTTGCCTGCTGATGCGGCCTAATGGCCACGCCTCTGCTGGCCGAAAAGCAGTTGTCTCCATTTTTTTTTTTTTATGTTCTTGATGCGGCGGCTTCTGCTGCCGCTTTTGTTTAATCCGCCATGGACTGGTGGCCGCGGCGTGCTTGTTTAGGCCGTGCCTCTCCCAACGCCGGCAGTGGTAGTAGCTACCACCGGCTGAAACTATATAAACTAAAACTTTTTTTTTTAAATCCGAATTTCGAAAAAGAAAAAAAATTTTAGATTTCAAATATTTTGTAATGCCAGAAACAACCACAAATATTTGTTCTCAAATTCAATAATTTCAATGATTCTAGTATTATTAAATTCGATAACACCAAAGATTTTAATCATTAATCAAAATTAAATTTGATTCTCAATAATTTAACACGAAGAGGCTCTGATACTATTTGTTATGACAAAACCTTTGGTGAAAACTATCACCTATAAACCGGGAATATTCATGTTGTATCACCAAGAATCAATAATAAATTATGCGGAAGCGTACTTGAATCCATAATGCTGAATTCCTCTCTAAGATTGTGTGGTTGGCCTTCCAGATCAACATGTTTTCCTAGAGAACCCTTTAAATTTCTCACTGCTCTCTCTCTGATGATGAGATGTTAGTAGAGAATCGAAAGATTACATGTGACCTGGGGACCACGACCACTTGTATAAACAACCTTTTCCTGTTGTCATTAGGTATTCATAATTCTGCCCATCATAGAATTAGAATACCATTAGGTCTCTACACATTAAAGGCTCACACCCTATTAGATACATTAAAGCCCATAAAATCAAAAAAATCTAATTAAATCACTTTTAATTGGGCTTAATGTTATTTGACAGTCTGCAATACATAATTATTCACATATAATCTCAACGTTGGATTAAAGATCCAACAATGCTAGATTAAAAAATCCAACACATAAATCTTTGACACTAAGGTATTAGTAATAAAAATAAAGCAATTCTAATCATATTTAAGATAGAACTTGAACGAGGACTTCCAATATCAAAGCATTTAAGTTTAAGAAAAAGACCAGTGGAATTTTTATTAGTGACGCTAAGGTATCACAGTAGAAGAAAACAAATTCTAATCTTGTTCCAGATTGATATTCGATCCGAAGAAATTTAAATTCTAATTTTGTTCTAGATTGATATTCGAACCTAAGACATTGAAAGCCAAAGCTTTTGAGTTTAAAATTGCAACCATTGTGACTTTTTGATACTAACAATAATATATCCATAAAAAACAGGTTTTTGTGATATAAAGAACGTGGAATGTATTAAGTGCGGCTGAGCGAAAATTTTAGTGGGTTTTGGTTGAAATTTTACAAGTAAATTTATTATTTTAAATTAGAAACGGTATTGTTTCACTCAGAAAAAATAAAGATAAGTTAAAAGCACCATTTTATCCTAACCCTAAGACGAAAATTGAAGCCATTTTTTTCTAAGTCATTCACTCATCATTCTTCACCTCTCGGTTCTCCTCAGTCAAAGCTAAGTAAACAAAACACTAAAATCCTATCCCCCACCATTGATACTGCACATTCTAATCAAACCCCACGTTAATCCTACCCAAGACCGGAGCAAAGCAATTCCCTTCTATTACGATTTGGTTCTTTCTCTCCCCTCTGATCAATTCGTTTCTGAAGGTACCATTTATTCATTTTTAATTATTATGTTTCCAATTTATAGTTTATATTTTGCTCATGCATGTTGTTTAGTTGCGGTTTAACAATAGAATGGGTTTTTAAATTCTTTTTTTTTTTTTTGGTAATCTTAATTGCTTGCAAATTGGGACTGGTAAAACATAGCAGAGAGGTGAAGGCAATTGAAGCTGAGCTATTGTACCAAAGTTTTAAATTAAAAGTGGTTTCGTAAGTGCCTAATTCAAATCAATTTTTTTCCACTTTTTCTTTATTCGCCATGTCACTCGGCTTTGAATTTCATGTACACTTTCACTGGATTTGATTGATTACAATGTCAAGGTAGATTTGGGTTTTTCTCCTTTTCCCCATTTATCGACATTGCATTTGATATTTGCATGATGCTTTCAATTTTCAGCCTAACCATTTTATTAGCCATTGATAAAGATGCATATTCAATTTGGGTCAATTCATCAATCCTTTCCACATCATGCACTTGCTAGACTTAGTATAAATGCAATATCTCACCATGCAAACCCTTCAACAACAACAAGCATTGTCATTAATTTTTTTTATGTGATTTCTCCTCTACAACTCTACTAATCACATAGTAATTAACACTATAATGAAATCTTCAGTCATATATTGATGGGTACATTGCTTTGGCCATTTTAGTGCCACAACCACATGCAGATTAATTATTGAACGAATAATACGTGAATAATTAAACATGCATGACGGACTATAGTAGATAGCTTTTTTTTTTTTTTTTTTTGTTTTTTGCATGATCTTTAAATTAATAAACTTTTGAAAGGCACCTTTCGTTTGTTGTATAGGAAACATTTGTTTGCATTTTAATATTGAATTATTGACTTTCGACCATAATGTTTAGTTTGTAATTCCATTTTCTTATATCTTGCATTGTTTTTTTCAGTTGAGTAGTTCTAATCGGTTGAATCAATATGTTCAGTTCAATCTCTCATTTCTAAAGAATCACAAAAGTATACGATGTAACAGCTGTCTTTATTTGCTAATTCTTTCAAATCGCTCACTTTCTTCCCATGTCTATTATTGTTGTGTTTTGAGTTTTACTTGTATTGACAGGCTTTAAATATTTACATGCGTGGTTTTAGTTTTGTTTTTGTTGCATAGACTCTTTTGGAATTAAATTGTTTGTTTATTTGATATATATATACTTCTGTTTATTCTAATATGAAAGTGAAGTTTTGAAAAATGTGGATGTGGCATGTTTTGTTGGCTTGCTGAATGTGTACACGTATGTTCTATTGGCTTGAATATGTACATGTTGTTAGCCTAAAGAGATATACAAACTGTAATTTTGATGATAACAAACATGTGTTATTATATTTCACAATTTCACTAGTTCTTGTAGGGCAAAATTTATTCAAGTGAAATCAACCTCAAGACATTCAACAGAGCACGACCAATAACAAGTATTTGATCAAAGTGATCTTCATTGTTGCAAATTTTGTAAAGCCGGTATGATTTAATGTATGAATGATTTAGCATTTGAAAAGCTCAAGATTTTTTTTAATAAATCATCATTTTTTTCATAACCTAAAGGTTTTATAATTATAAGATAAGCAATTTTATGAAATCGATGTTTTTCAAAATATGGACTAAAATGAAAGAGTTTTGAAATGTTTGATATCAATAAGTATTTTTTTAAATTCTAGAAGTGGACCTACTTGAAAAATGTTAAACATTTTGGGCCATAATATAATTTCCAAAAGTTTTGGACCTAAAATCTAAATATTGGAACTGTAGCGGCTAGCCGGCCAAAATGTGGCGTCCAACCGCCTAGGAAGACAGAAAGTTAGGGGCTAGCCAGCTGAGAGTGGCGACTGACCATTTGGGCAAACTTTCAAAATTGCAACGATAACTTGCCATATAAGCCTAGCGGCTAATCGCCTAATTCTAGTGGCGATCTGGCAAGTTTCTAGAGGTCAACAGTGGTTAATTTGCTTGTCAAAACTATATAAACTCAAATCAAAATCAAATTTAATAAGTTTTTCAAGTAGAAATCAGTTTATACAACCTACCTTGAACTTTCATCTTGCTATCATTTGTATATTCACTTTAAAAGAAAGCATTTGTTGTAATCTTCAAATTCATTATCAAATTTTTGTGAGTGTAAGTGTGAGAAACACTTGTGGAAAGGTGTGTGAGCAAAACACCACTTGCAAACGTTTATTGACGCCTTAGAAGTCAATTGTAAGAACTTGAAGCCTTGGGAGGCTTAGATAGTAAAATCCTCAAGCTTGGTTTGCTTGGAGGCGTAGACATAGGCAAGTTTTGCCAAACCATGTAAAAGCTCCCATGTTTGCTCTCTCTTCCCTTATCCTTATAATATTGTATATTGTTAAACTTATTGTTATTGATTTCATTAAGGCATTAATTTAAATTGTTGTGTGGTTTTAATTCCTTAAGTTTTAAAAACCCAATTCACCCCCCTCTTGGGTTGGATAACTAGTATTTCATTTGGTATCAAAGCTTGGTTCTCTTATTAGGACTTAACCGTCTAGAGTAAAAGATCTATGGCAACCTAAAATGATTCCATATTTAGGGAAGGTCATTCCACAACTAGATCGCCATTCTTTGATGGAAATTACCACCTATATTGGAAAACTAGGATGAGAATTTATTTGCAAGCATTAGATTATGAAATATAAGAGATTGTTTGGGATGGACCATCCTATGACTAAAAATGAAAGAGGGGAAGATATTCCAAAGCCATCACATGAATGGAATGAGTTGGAAAAGAGAAAAGCTTCTCTCAATTCCAAAGCCATGAATGCTCTATTTTGTCCCTTAGATAAGAAAGAGTTTCATAGAGTTTCAGGGTGTTCTAATGCTTATGAAATTTGGAAGAAACTTGAAGTTGTTTATGAAGTACAAATCAAGTCAAAGAGCCTAAAATCAGTAGATATACTAGGTAATACAAATTGTTTCAAATGGAACAAAATGAGAATGAGAGTGTAGATTCTATGTATACTAGATTTATGGATATTGTAAATACTCTAGGAGCTCTAGGAAAGACATTTTCAAATAGCGAGAAGGTAAAAAAAATCATTAGGTCTTTACCAAAAGAATGGAGACCTAAAAGAACTGCCATTGACGAAGACAAGGATTTAAATACTTTAACTATTACTGATTTAATTGGCTCATTTATTTCTTATAAAAAAGATTTGGTAGTTAAAATAGGTGATGAAGATAAAAAGAAGAAGAGCATTGCTCTTAAAGCCTCAAATCTGAAAGTGATAAAAAAAACAAATTTAAAGATGAAGATATGGCAATGATTACTAGAAAATTCTTCAAGAAATCAAATGAATGAAGAAAATTTAGAAACTTCAAGAACCAAAAGGAGAAGAAGGAAGCAATTGCTTGCTATGAATATAAAAAGCCTAGTTATATAAGAACGGAGTGCCCACTTCTCAACAAACTTAAGAAGAAAGCTATGCTAGCAAGTTGGGATGATAGCGATAAGGAGACCTCAGATGAGGAGGAATCACATGAACTGTCAAACCTGGCACTTATGGCAATAGGAGAATAAATTGATGAGGTAAATGATCTTCCTTCTTGTGATGAATTGTTTGAAGCATTCACTAAATTACATAATGATTTCAAAAAGATTGGTATGAAAAATGGTTCTCTGAAAAGGAAAATATTGGAACTTTAAAATGAAAATGATGTTTTGGAAAAACAAAATGACTCGTTAAATAAAAGATTAAAGAGCTTGAGTTAGAAAAGAAAACATTGCATGATAAGATTGCATCATTCAAAGAAAAACAGAGTACTTTATATGAGCATGAAAATTCACATGTTCATGAGTTAATTAAAGAAAATGAAGTACTTAAATAGAGAAGCAATGAGCTTAATAATATTGTGCTAAAATTTACAAATGGTCAAAGGATTGGAAAAACTGCTCAGCTCACAAAAATTTTTCTTTCATAAAGAAGGACTTGGGTATAAACTTAACTTGAAACAAAAATATTACAAGAATTACTTTGTTGAGGCTACCTCCATTAGTAATCATAAACTTGTTTGCAATTATTGTAATAGAAATGGTCACATAAGTAATGCATGTCCGATTAAGAAAAATGCATACTATGGAATCAAATGTGTTTAGGTTCCAAAAAGAACCACTACTAACACTTAATGTCCCAAAAAGTTAAGGATTTCTACTGTAGGGATTGAAGAAGAGGAAGAAAAAATGGTACTTGGACAGAAAATGCTTGAGACATATGACAAGTAATTGCTCTTGTTTTCAAGTTTTACCAAGATCGAAAATGGTGGAGAAGTACCATTTGGAGATAGCTAAGTAAAAAGGAAAGATTATTGGTATCGGTATTGCCGGTAAAGAATCCTCCACCTTTATTGAAAATGTGTGCTTAGTTGAAAATCTAAAACACAACTTGCTTAGTATTAGTCAATTGTGTGATAAAAGATATGGAATTATTTTTTATAAATCAAAATGTCTTATTGAGAATGCATGTGATAGCAAAGGTTTATTTGTTGGAAATAGATGTGTTAATGTTTACACTATTGATATAGATTGTACATCAACTCATGATAAATATTTTTCCTTATTACTTAATGATGGTTATGGGATATAAGACTAGGACATGCAAGCATGGATTTGATTTCAAAAGTTTTGAAAAATGATTTAGTTAAGGGTCTTTCAAAAATTGATTTTTAGAAAGATAGAATTTGTGAAGCTTGTCAAATTGGAAAACAAATCAAAACTTCTTTCAATAACAAATATCAGGTTTCCATTTCAAAACCACTTCAATTACTTCATATGGATTTGTTTGGACCTTCTAGATATGCAAGTCTGAGTGGTAAATATTATGCATTTGTGATTGTGGATGATTATCCTAGATGCACATGGGTATTGTTGTCAGCTAATAAGGATGATGCATGTAATGCATTTAAAATCTTTTGCAAAAAGGTTCAAAATGAAAAAGGGTATGTTGTTTCATGTATAAGAAGTGATCATACTGGAGAATTTGAAAATATGCATTTGAAAGTTTTTGTAATGACTTTGGTATTGAACACAAATTTTCATCATCTTGGACTCCACAATAAAATAGCGTTGTTGAGGGAAAGAATAAGTTTATTCAAGAAATATCTAGGACTATGTTAAACGAGAGTGCATTACCAAAATATTTTTGGGCCGAAGCCATCAACACCGCTTGTTATGTTTTGAATAGTATTTTGATAATTGATGTCAATAAAACTCCCTATGAACTTTGAAAAAAAAAAAAAAAATCCAACATTGGCTATTTCAAAGTTTTTGGATGAAAATGTTTTATTTTGAACACAAAAGATAATGTTGGTAAATTTGATCCAGAATTTGTTGCTGGTATCTTTCTTGAATATTCAAACACTAGCAAAGTTTATAGAGTGTATAATAGAAAAACCTTGGTTGTTGAAGAATCCATACATGTTTCGTTCGATGAGGCTAACCCCTCATCTACGAAGAAAGTTGTTGTTTAATGATGATGTAGATGAAGAATTATAACAAGAGGAGCCTTCAAATGTCAAAGAAGATGATTCACCATGTGAGAATCAAGAGGAGCAACAAGAAGAACAAACCAATATGGAGCAAAATCAAGGTAACTCTTAAACACTCCCTAAAGAGTGGTGGTAAGTTTCTTTTCACACTAAAGAATTAATCTTAGTAGATCCTTCACGAGGTGTAACTACTAGATCATCATTTAGAAACACTTGTGAGCATGCTGCATTCATATCTCAAATTGAACCAAAATCCTTTTTGGATGTAGAAAACGATGAATTTTGGATTATAGCAATGCAAGAGGAGTTAATTCAATTTGAGAGAGACAGTGTGTGAGAATTAGTTCCTAAACCAAAACATCAATCTATTATAGGCACTAAATGGGTATTTAAGAATAAAATGGATGAATTTGGTGTGGTTGTAAGAAACAAAGCTAGACTAGTGGCTCAAGGATACAACCAAGAAGAAGGAATTGATTTTAATGAAACTTTTGCACCTGTAGCTAGATTGGAATCCATTAGGATGCTCTTAGCATTTGCATGTCATAAGAATTTTATTTTGTATCAAATGGATGTCAAAAGTGTTTTCATAAATGGTTATATTATGGAGGAAGTGTATGTGAAACAACCTCCTGATTTTGAAAATGGAACATTTCTAAATCATGTTTATAAGTTGTCTAAATCATTATATGGATTAATACAAGCACCTAGAGCATGGTATTATAGGCTTAGAAATTTCTTATTGGATAATGGTTTTTCAATGGGAGAAGCAGATACTACTCTTTTTGTTAACCATAAGATTCAAGATATACTGGTTGTTCAAATCTATGGTGATGATATTATATTCGGTTCTACTAACGAGTCATTGCACAAAGAGTTTTCATCTTGTATGATTAAGGAATTTAAAACGAGCGTGATGGGAGAGTTGAAGTATTTCCTTGGACTTTAAATCAAACAAAACAATGAAGGAATCTTCATAAATCAAGCCAAGTATGTTAGATAGACCTACTCAAAAGATTTGGTATTGATAGCTCAAAAACTAAGGATACTCTAATGAGTACTACATTAAGCTCGACAAGGATGAAAAAGGTAAAGATGTTGATAATAAGACATATCAAGGTATGATGGGATCCTTGCTTCATTTGATTGCTAATAGGCCTGATATTATGTTTAGTGTATGTTTGCGTGCAAGATTTCAATCATGTCCTAAGGAATCTCATTTGCTTGCTGTCAAAAAAATTTTCTGTTATTTGAATGGAACCATAGATCTTAGACTTTGGTATCCTATAAGAACTCATATAGATTTAACTTGTTATTCGGATGCTGATTTTACCTTGATAGGAAGAGTACTAGTGGAACTTGTCACTTTTTAGGTCACTCTCTTGTCTCTTAGTTTAGTAAGAAACAAAATTCAGTTACAATCTCAACCACCGAGGCATAATATATTGCCGCAGGTAGTTGTTGTGCACAAACTATTTGGATGAAACAAACCCTTAGAGACTATGGCATTAACTTTGATCAAATTCCTATTATTATATGTGATAATACTAGTGCTATAAACCTATCAAAGAATCCCATTCAATATTCTAGGACCAAGTATATAGAGATTAGACATCATTTCTTAAGGGATCATGTTAAAAAAGGAGATATTGCATTAGAATTTGTCTCTACAGAAAAACAACTTGCTGATATTTTTACGAAGCCTCTCAGTGAAGAACAATTTTCAAAAATTTGACATGGACTTGGGATGATGAATTTTTCACATTAATATTTCTTTTCATGATTTTGAGATTATTAATTTCATTGATTTCTGATTCTTGATGATTGTGTGATGTATATGTATGATGAATGAGTTATATGTTTGAATTCGTGATCTTGGAATGTTTGTCATCCTGTCTTATGCATTAAAAAAGGCTTTTGAAATTTTTCAGGATCACAAATGGTCTCAGAATTGATCAAACTTTGGCCAGATAGTGAAAACAAGGTGTAGAAACCACAAATCATCCATTTCACTCAAAATTTTGTAAACCGAAATTTGTATGTTTGGGCATTCTTGACATTTCACAATGACTGGTGGTGATAAATCCAAAGGAAAGCATATTGCTAAGAAGCACAAAGAACTTTATGGAGACATTTTGGACTTCATTTCCACCATCATCATCCTCATCACCTTAGCCCCCTAACTAGTGTCATTCCCGTCTTGCTTTTATTTTGGTTCCTTGTCTTGTTATGCACCTACATTGTCATATGCATTTGATACTTCTGTTCTAACTTTAACTTTGGTTCTTTGTTATATATATGTTGGTTTCTTGATTAACAATTGTGGAGTTGTTTTTTATCTTAGCATGGTTGGGCATAATTTTGATGATGAAAGGGGAGAAGAGGTAACATGTATTTTAAAATTTTGAAGTGTTTGTGTTTGTATTAGTATTTTTTATATTTTATGAGATACCTAAGGGGAGTTTACAAATGTTATAGATCATGTACTTGGGGGGAGCTTATATCTATTTTATATGTTTAATTGTTGAATCATATAAGTCATATATCAAGGGGGAGTAGAAGTGTCAAAATACATGCGACGTTTGTCCTCATCAAAAAGGGGAAGATTGTTAGCCTAAATGGCTATACAAATTATAATTTTGATGATAACAAACATGCATTATATTATATTTCACAATTTCACTAGTTCTTAAAGGACAAATTTTAATCAAGTGAATCAAGTGAAATCAAGCTTAAGACATTCAACGGACAACGGCATGACCAAGAACAATTATTAGATCAAAGTGATCTTCATTGCTGCAAATCTTGTAAAGCTAGTATGATTTAACGTATGAATGATTTAATATTTGAAAAGCTCAAGATTTTGTTTAATCAATCATCATTTTTTTCATAACCTAAAGGTTTTATAATTATAAGATAAGTAATTTTATGAAATCGGTTGTTTTTCAAAATATAGACTAAAGTGCAAGAGTTTTGAAATGTTTGATATCAATAAGCATTGTTACAATTCTGGTGGTGGACCTACTTGCAAAATGTTAAACATTTTGGTCCATAATATAATTTCCAAAAGTTTTGGACCCAAAATCTAAATATTGGAACTGCAGTTGCTAGCCTGCCAAAATGTGGGTGCCAACTGCCAAGGAAGATAGAAAGTCAAGCTAAGGGTGGCGACTAATCACTTGGGCAAACTTTTAAATTCAAAATTGCAATAGTAACTTACCACTTAAGCCTAGTGGCTAACCGTCTGATTCTAGCAGCGATCCAGCAAGTTTTTGGAGGTCAACAACGACTAGTTTGCTTGTCAAACTATATAAACTCAAATCAAAATTAAATTTAACAAGTTTCTTAAGTAACAATCAGTTCATACAGCCTACCTTAAGCTTTCATCTTGCTATTCTACATACATTGAGTTATCATTGAGCTATCATTTGTATTCACTCTAAAAGAGAGCATTTTTTGTAATCTTCAAATTCATTGTTAAATTTGTGTTACTGTAAGTCTGAGAAACACTTATGGAAAGGTGTGTGTGAGTGAGACACCACTTGTAAAGGTTTATTGACGCCTTGGAAGTCAATTGTAAGAACTTGAAGCCTTGGGAGGCTTGGATAGTGAAATCCTCAAGCTTGGTTTGCTTGGAGGTGGGGATGTAGGCGGGTTTTGCAGAACCACATAAAAGCTCTCGTGTTTTCTCTCTCTTCCCTTATCTGTCTAATATTGTGTATTATTAAACTTATTGTTATTGATTCCGTTAAGGCATTAGTTTAAATTCTTTTGTGATTTTAAGTACTTTAGTTTTAATCTAATTCACCCCCTTCTTGGGGTGCATAGCTAGTATTTCACATGTATGCTCTGTTGACTTGCTAAATGTGTGCATGTATGCTCTGTTGGGTTGCTGAATGTGTACATGCATTCAAGTGACTTTAAACAAATAGAACTTAGATTTATTTTGCAATTTTTATTTTTAATTTAAACTTAAAAGTTTTAAGTTATTTGTGCAATTTAATTAAACTTATTAAGCTAACAACATCTAATAAATGAACAGGTAGAAATACATGTTATGGACAAAACTTGGATATTCTGTGATAGATTGTATGATGACTATTATGATGGGGTTGATGATATCTTGGAGTTTGTCATTCTTAATTTTAAAAATAGTTGTCAATTAGATGTCCTTATACCTCTTATTGTAATATGGAGTTTTGGACTCCTGAACAAGTGAGGCTACATCTGTTTAAAAAAGGTTTTCTAGAAAAATATTTAGTTTGGAATTGGCATGGTGAGGTGGACCCAAAATCTACCCCTGCAAAGTGCCAAGACTAGCCACAAAATCAGCATTTTAAATGTTCGAATTATAGTAATTTAGGTGACATGGTTCATGATGCTTTCAAGCATTGTGATAAAGATCCTAGTTCTTTTAAAGATATGCTTGAAGATGCTGAAAAGCCCTTATATCCAGGTTTAAAGCATTCAAAGCTATCGGGTTTAATGAAACTGTACAATATAAAAAGACTTTATGGCTGGTGTATAATGGGACAACCTTATTGGAAGTGCTGAATGAGATATTGCCAAATGATAATAGTTTGCCTAAGTCCATGTATGAGGCCAAAAAAACAATGAAGCTATTAGGCTTAGATTATGAGAAAATACATGCATGTCCAAATGATTGCATTCTTTATAGGAAAGAGTTTCAAGAATCTTAGCGAATGCCCACGCGGTAGAGCATCTGTGTGGCAAATAAAAAAAGATGGATCCAAAAAAATTAGAAAAGGGCTCCCTAAAAAGGTGTTATGGTATTTTCCTATAATTCCTATGCTCAAAAGCATGTTTCAATCACCATAAACTGCTGAGAACTTAACATGGCCTGAAAATAAAAGAATTAGAGATGGCAAGGCAAGTTCGCCACCCAGCAGATTCACCGGTTTGGCAGCTAATTGACAAGAAATTGCTGATTTTGCCTAAAAGCTGAGAAATCTTCGGTTTGCTTTATCATTTGATGAGAATAACCCACATAGCACACTTAGCACTGCTTATAGTTGTTGGCCTATTACATTGATAACATATAATCTTCCTCCACGGTTGTGTATGAAGAAGAAGTCTATAATGTTGTCTCTACTAATATCTGGCCCTAAACAGCCTGGAAATGATATAAATGCGTACCGAGCACCATTGATAGAGGACTTGAAGGTGTCGATGTGTTTGATGCACCTAGGAAATAGACTTTTAATTTATGGGCTATGTTGATGTGGACAATTAGTAACATCCTCGCGTATGGGAACCCATCTGGGTGTACTATTAAGGAAAACTATGGTTGTCTAGTTTGTGGGATAAACACGTGCATGTTCGCTACTACATAGTCGGAAAATGTCATATATGGGCCATAGGTAGTTTCTCAAAAATCCTCCTAAGCCTTTGTCTGGTGCAGAGATCTTAACTTGGTGGCTGGCATTGACACCAAGCTAGGGAAAAAGGTCCCACAAAAAGTGAAAACAGGGTAAGGGTGAAGGTGACGGTGAGGGTGAGGGTGATGGTGATAGTGAGGTGAGGGCGAGAGTAAGGGTGAGGGTCAAGTTGAGGGTGAGGGTGAGGGCGAGGGTAATGGGCATGTAGCTCAATTGTTGGACAAAAAAAGATCCATTTTCTTTGATTTAGAATATTGGAAACACTTGCTGGTTCGCCGTCAACTAGATGTGATGCATATTGAGAAAAATATGTATGAGAGCATTTATGGCATATTACTCCATCAACCAGGGAAAACAAAAGATGGAATTAATGCTAGAAAGGATCTTACACATCCAAAGCTTCAAGAGAAAATTAACAAAGCATTTATTGCATTAGCTCTGATGAACAAAAAAAGTCCTACCCCCGCCCAATACATTTTAAGTAAGAAAAAAAAATATTCTATAAAACCTTGCAAGGTATCAAAGTTCTTGATGGTTGTTGTTCTAACTTTAGAAATCTTGTTTCAATGTATGATTGTCGTCTTCACGGGCTTAAGCATCATGATTGCCATACCTTGATGCAACAACTACTACCATTGGCAATTCAGAATTTTTTACCTCAAAAAGTTAGATCTGTCATAATCAGGTTATGCCTCTATTTTAATTCCTTGTGTTCTAAGGTAGTAGAGCCTTATTCTCGAAACCAATTGCAAAAAGAACTTAAGATCACCTTATACAATTTAGAACAATACTTCTTACCTACCTTCTTCGATATAATGGTCCATCTAGTGGAAGAAGTTAGGTTATGTGGCCCGATTTACCTTCGATGGATGTATCCATTTGAAAGAGAAATAAAACCTACAATTCGCAACCGAAACTGTCCTGAAGGTTGCATTACAGAATGCTATATTGTTAAGGAAGCACATGAATTTTGTGCTAAATACCTTTCAAATTGTGAATCAATCAGACTACCTACTAGTTGTCTAATTGATTTTATAGTCAAAAGGCCACTTTAAGGTGCAAATATTAAGGTGGTTGATGCCCCTACATGGTGCAAGGGCACCCATGTGTTTTGGTGAACAACCCCGAGATTCAACCATACATAGAGTATGTGACTGAAAACTCTTCTTAATTTATGTTAAGTTTTTTTTTTCAATTTTATTAATTCTGTTGGTATAATTTTAAGGAGTAATTGGTCTTATTGCAATTAAAACACCTTCGTCAATTAAAAACGCCTTTATGGTTGCCAACCGAGCACTCTCGTACGTTTGCTAATTGGCTGAAACAAAAGGTTAGATTAGCTTCCTTAGGTCTAATAAAAGTATCCAAATAAAGGAAAACAAACTTTTCTTTAAACAAACGTTTTTCTAAACAAACTTTTCTCTTTTAACTAATTACTGTGATTTCATTAATCGAAACAATAGGTGACAACTGATAAAGCAAATAATGCAGTGGTTGATGAAATAGTATGGTGACTGGCAAACAACCCGCGCTCAAGCATGGTTACGTATAAAGGCTACTGTATTAGTGGTTTTAATTTTCCTACGAGAGATCAGGACAGCAACCGCGTAACACAAAATAGTGGTGTTTATGTTGTTGCTAACACTTTACAGATTTTGAGCTCAAAAGACAAAAATCCCCATTTCGGGGATATACCTTTTTACGGGGTTGTCGATGAAATGTGGCAGCTTGATTATCCTTGAGTTTAAAAGGTACTTTTCAAGTGTGATTGGGTAGGTGATAAGGGAGTTAACGTTAATGAGTTAGGGTTCGCTATCGTAAATTTAGATCGAATAGGTTACAAACTGATTGTTTCATTTTAGCTGGTCATGCAAAGTAAGTGTTTTATGTGAAAGACTAGCTAGATAATAGTAAATCAATTGTTTGTTCAATGAGTGAAAAATACAACTGTTCAAATGGGGTTGGGTGTGATGACATGGATGTGTACACCATTATCCAACAATTTTCCAGAACGTAAGTTGGTTATGGGCGATGAGGAATTTGTGTAAGATCATATGCTAATGTTTTTCATGTAAATATTCATGCGGAAAATGAATAAATCAATTATTGTACCTTGTTAGCACCACTTCCCGTAAGTAAGCAACTGATTTGTTTTTATTATTTTATTTTTATGTTGGGATATTATATTGGTATCTAGTGCACTTATTCAATTTATGTATTTGTAGGTTTGTGGAGACATGGCAAAAAATAAGGAGCCAACATATGTCCAAATCTCCAAGGAAGACCAAGACAAAACCTTACAAAGAAGAAAGACTTATAGAAAGGAGTTAGTGACGAGAATGAGATCATGTACAATTGGAAAATAGAGAAACAATCAGATGAACTACATTGGGGTGATTGTATGAGAAAGAGTTCCAATCATATATAATGATTGGAGGAAATTGCCATTGGACATTAAGTAGACGTTGTGGACTCATTTTCAGGTAAAGTTCAAGTTGAGTCTTAAGGCCAATACCCAAGTGTTCAAATGGATGGGAGTTGCATTAAGGGGCTTTAGATGTAAGTTGGCAAATGAATATATTCTGTCCAATACAAACAACTTGAATTCACTAAAAAAGCCTCCTTTTGAGTATGAGGACATTAAAAAAGAAGACTAGAACAGCTTTATTGATTAGATTTTGTCCGAAGAATTTCAAGTACGTTTAAAATTCTGTTAGTTGGATAATATTATTGAGTGCTTGTAACCATTTTAATCAATATCCACTTTGTGTAGGAAAAAAGTAAGGCAGCAAAGGATAAAAGAGCGAAGAATGTGTACATTCATCATTTGGGCAGCACAGGATATGTTGGGTTGTTGCATAAGAGAGTAAGTACAATAACCACTCTATACAAACTTATTATATTTTTAATACAAATAATAAGGTGATTCACAGCATTTTTGAATTTACTTTTTATTGAATTATTGCAGAAGTTAGACCTCGGAATTTCTGAGCGCAAGATTGACCGCAGTGAAGCCTAGTTATCGGCTCACAAGAAAAAAGATGAAAGTTATACCCCTAAAGTGCAGCAAGTGGCTGAGAGAATTGTAAGTTTCCACCACTACCGAAAAGTGTACACAAATGCAAATTGCCTAAAACTGAAAGCTACCTGAATTATTTTATAATTCGACTTATATAAGATGAATCTATATGACTTTTTATCTCATAAACCATATTGAACAGATATCTCAGTTTCATTAACTTGAGACTATCTCATATACCACTAAAAGCTGTGTATAATAATAAATTAGATGTTGGTTCAAGGCCTGCAATTAATGCTGATTTTTTTGTTTGTTATTGATGGATGTTACTGAATAATAATCCAAGTGCATGTAAATTAACAAATTAGGTTGCTTTGTTTCTTTCGAAAAATACTGGTAATGCAATGTATGTTTCAGTTGTCATCATTTAACTTATTTGTTTTTTTATTTGTAACATTGATCAAATCTTTTTGTATTTATTTTATAGAGTGAGCTAAGAAGCCAGGTTGAGTAGGGAACATTCCAATCCCAAGGACCAAATGCTATCCTGGGTGAAGCCCTTCAGAAGAAGACTAATGCAAGTCGGGTGCAAGGATTGGGTCAATTCATCACCCAATCCATGTATTTCAATATTCACGATCCTACTGAGTTGACGCGAGAATGGAGAATGTATTAGGAGAGTTTTCAGTTTATGCAAGCTCAGTTAGATCAAATGAATGCAAGGATAAATACCTGCAATAACATTGAAGTTGGCATTTCTAACTTTCCTAACTCCAAAGGTGGTTGCAGTGTTAAGATGGAGACAGATCATCAATCACCCACCAAAGTTACTCCAAAGTCAGTGACCAAAGTTACTTCAAAGTCAGTGGCCACCATTACTCCAAAGTCAGTGACCAACCACTATCCGTCCAAAATCTAACAAAAACGTCAACACACCTCCCCTGGTAGCCCCTGCACAGAATCCACCCTAAGTAGATTATGAAGCCACTTCAAAAATCACCCCAAGAAGATCTTCAAGATTAACTCCTTCAAAGAAAAAACTTGATGGCCGAAAGTCTCTTGTAAATGCTGTGGTATATCTGTATGAACAAAAAGGAACAACAAAAGAACCTATTGTTGTGAAACCAGTGACAGCAAGGAAACTTGTTCTGAGAAAGAATACCCATGGAACTGTGAAAGCAAGAAAGGAGAATAAGAGTTCACAGGTGAACATTTGATGATTGAGAACTCCCTGCCATGGTTGATTATGATTGCACATGATCTGAAAACTTTTGGTGTCTACAGGGAGAGCAAATTGGACAAACAGATTTGCAATGAAGTCATTGAGTTCACATAGCTCTCAAATTCTGGTATTGAGATATGGATCGAGTAAGAAATAAAAACTTGATTTATGTTTTTATTATGTTTTCTGATTTTGCAAATTGTCATTAATTTATTTGTCATATTTATATGTCATACAAGTTTCTTTTTTTAATAGACACTTGTATGAGGAGATGGATAATGGTGGTGATGTTATTCCAATTCAATTTGAATGTATAACTATGTTACTTTCAACTTAAGCAAGCTACCCAAATAGGTGTTCTTATATTTCAGACCTTTTAGACAAGATACAAATAGCCTAGATCATTGTGTTCCCATATAACCCAGGGTATAGTTTACTTATTTTTTGTCCATTTTCTTTTTTTACATGAATGATTTAAATTTATCTTGTAATCTGTTTTGTTATTTTTTTTAATTGTTTGTTTAGTGGCCACTGGGTGCTAGTAAAAATCGATATGGTGAGGCGAGAATTATATTATCTTGATCTATTAGGTGATAGTCCCGATGATAAGTTGAGGCAGATGGTGAATGAGTAAGTTTGATTGGTTAATTTTTTTTTTTTCATGTTGTGGATTAATTTTTTGACATCCATTATTTATTGCTTATATTGGGATAACAATGCATCAAGTGAAGACTAACAAAAAGAAGGTTGTGCAAGGTTGTGCAATGGGTCTCCATGAAGGTATTAATCTTTCATTGTTACTTTTATCAGTATATTTGAAACTAATTTTTTACCTTTTCAGTGTTCAAAACAACCTAGAACCTTTGAATCATCTAAGATATTGTTTGAAATTTGTGCATTCTTAAAAATAATGTAAGTTCCTCTATAACTTTTTTAATATTTCGTTAAAGAATGCATTGTGGCTCTTAAGAACAATGTTTAATCAATTAATTGCCATTGTTTATGAAATACTGCTTGTCGATTATGTGAATTGTGAAGATGTTTAATGGGTGAATCATTTGCTACTTGAAGCTTGAGAATAGCAATATAATCATATCTTGTGCTAGATATGAGACGAAGTACTTTGTACATTTAGGATAATCACATACACTTTATTTGGCATATTTAGTATAGGTAAAAGCTACAACACTATATATATCTAGCTTTCATCCTATTGTAGTTTTAAATGGTGTGTGCAGATTCATTAGTTGAACATAATTGATCAATATTTTGCTAAATGCATTCAAGATGTTGGGCAAAATTGATTCCAATTTTTAGTGTGTTCTATTATGCACTTAAAGCACTTTAGTGCAAACCAAAATGACTGGAGCTGTTGCATGTAGAAATAGAAGGCATATGAAGCCCAGTGTTGAGTGCTAAAGTAATATTGAGTAAAAGCAAAATGATTATTATAAATTATCAGCTTCTTAGACAGCTTTGGTAACCATTGTTTACTATGGTGATACAATTTATTTGTATATTCTTCATTTTTTATGTTAATAATAACAAATTTAAAACTATATGTATTTATTTTTTTGTTTTGTTTTAGGACAAATTTTAAAATATATTTATGCATTTTGTTGCTTAATTTTGAAGTTCAAGGACTGTGATGAGTACACTACAGACGATCTTTCACAACTTTGCAATGAGTGAGCCATGTATGTTGCAAAGTTAATTGTAGCATACAATAATCAGGTAAATTATAAGTATATTTTTGCTTCTAAATATCAAAGAACTGATTTTTGTAGCATACTAGTTAATTGATTCTATATACTGCACTTGTCGGTGGGAAAGGCGAACGGAAAGGCAAAGGTCAGGGAGTAGATATACTGAGAATAATTGCTTGGTTTCTGCAAACTGTTATTATGTTGTTTCCAAACTATATTTGAGATGTTTTCAAACTACATTTGAGATATTTGTATTAGTATTTCATTTGGTACTTATTTAAATTTTATTGGGAATGTTATATTTAATTTTAATATTTTCTTTGAATACTATCATTTAATTGGCAAAAATAAAATAAAAATAAAAACAATAGAATAACAAAAGAAACGCCAAAATATAAAGTCATTTAGAAGTCATTGACACTAAAAAATGTATCAGGCAATAATAGCTCTATTGTGTCATAATACTAGTGATGCTATAGTAATATTAATTATTGACACTAAAGTATTAGCATCCACTCATTTTATCATGTCATCTTCGTGGTGTAAAACAAACTATTGACGTGTAATAATTGTTATAAACACTATCACTATAGTGTCATAATATTCACGATACTATAGTGAAATGAACTATTACATGAAATCATTATCAGTAACTACTAATAGGATAGTGTCATAAAGCTTGTAATACTATAGTAATAATAATCATTGACACCATCAACAAGTGTCACTATTTTTCTAACAACCAGATTATAGACATTTAGTAAGTGTCACTGAAAATAATTACTGACACTATTCTAACATCAGTAAAAACTATTTTTCTAGTAGTGTCAATAGTTAAGTTAAATTAGTTAATTCAAATGCTCTAAGTATGATGTAGTACGTCACGTAGGCTGTGAATGGAGAAGGTAGTTCTTATTCCAATCAGGCCACTGTCTTTGACATTGGTGAGTTTTATTCACTATTCACTTGATAATTTCAGCAATCAGTTTTCGTTTTGCATGATATTGTTTGTTTTATTCATGGAAACAAGCCAGATTGCTAAAGAATGAAATAATTAAAGTGATAGCATCCAACAGGTACAGCAGTCAAGTGAAGGTGTAAATGGAGAAAAAAAGTAGTAAAGCATAGGTTAGTCTCACTAACCATTTTTTAAAGTGATCAAATGATACTTATTACAGGCAGAAGGATAGAGATGATGTATCATCTTTTACTCAAGCTAACTATAGGTTTAAATCTTTTGTTATTTTGTTCTTTTATACACTATAATGTTGTGCTCTCAAAGACAAGTAATATGATAAACTTGCTTGGTCAATACCTGCATAATAGACATGTGTTTGCAAAAATTTGTTTATATTTAATTGCTTCATGCTTTGTGAAGGCTACTTGCATGTGGCCATGTATGATATTGCTCAAGTTATTTGATGCCGCAATGCAAATAATATTTTCAAACCTCACTTACTTTGAGTGGCTTGCTTGATGGAATGTTCTAGTCTTGCTTAAACTTCAGCTTCAATATTGTTAATTGATATTCTTAGAACTAAATTATTGTACTTTTTTATTGTACTTTTTTTTTAAACTTCAATTTATATTACTGTGAGTTGGTATTATAATAATGGTGGCTTTTATGTCTTAATTTTAGTTAGGAGTTGAAAATTTTGAGTTTATGTGTTCATATTATACACACTTAGTTAATAAATATAGTATCATAACTTCATTAAGGCTTTTGTCACTATAACTAGTTACAAAAGAGAGCGTCACAGCATTATTACATTTTCATCGTATCATTACTCATTACAGGAGTCAGTCTACAACTTATTACAAAAGTAAGCTAGTACATTAGGTTCATCACTTCAATGCAATGACCACAAGAACACTTATAGGAAAAAAAATAATGCATTGAAACACAGCACAGCCTTTAACAGTCCACACATCACCTGACCTTTTTTAGTTTTCTTCACAGTACTCCTCACTTCATACTCATCACTTAGAGCTTATTCAGGTATCTTTTGAGCTTGATTCAGGAATTTTCAAAATAAGCTTCACTTCATTTAAGACACTCAGTACTTCAAGTTGTGCAATCACTCATTGTTGTGCTATTGCACAACTTTTATAACTTTCAAGAATGCACCATTGTTGAAAAGACTTGGTTCTAGGCACCACCACTGGAAAAAGTCACAAACTTCATAAAGGCAATTGTAGAACATTTTGTTTGGATTATCTTCAATATCTGAAAATCGAGCAACAGCATGTACTTTCCAATCACATCTAAAGTTCCTAAACTTGATTAGATTTCCGTTCACTTGACTCCTTCATTTCATACTGCCTCTATTGTATCTATTCCTTCTATTGGTTACTACACTTGAACCCTTTGATTCCATGTTGTTGGGTTTGAAATGTTGAGGAGTATTAGTTGAGTTTGCAAATTGAATAAGGAGGTAGTAAAGCGTGCAAACAAAGCTCTGTTTTTTAGCCTCTAAATAGGCTAATTGTGGCTATGTGACCGTTCGCATCCAATGATAAAATTACAACGGTAGTATTGTCTTAACTTGATGTAAATTTTTGTCCATTTATGCGAGTGTTTTGGTTAAACTAAACTGTTGTTGTCAGGGCTAAAATTGTCTTTTTATTTCTTCAATGCAATTATAATTAAACCCAAATGGGGTATAATGGTCATGTTTTTGTTGTTATCACTTTGATGCTAAATTTTTTATATGCATGTGTCAATTCTTGAAAATCCAGCCAAGGACATTTTAACCCCATCAACTAACAGTTAAACAAAAAATTAACTGACTACCACAGGCGGACCCTCTTTAATTTTTTTTTTAATTGAGCCCTTTTAGCCCTTCTAGTTGTAAAGACCAATACTAATACATTGCATATTATGGGATTTTTAATTAGACCCATTTAAATGGTTAAGACATTTTAATTACAAACCTAATTTCATTAAAAAAATTATGAGACCCAATTTATAAATTTAATCAAATTATAATTCAAAATTAACTTAGAGAAATCACTGTTTTCCATTAAAAATTTAAAAAAAATTAAAAGGAATAAACATGTAAATCTTCCAAAATCATTCACAATAAATCTTTAAATCACTACTTTGACTTGGCCACCAACACCATTAACAGTACTGCCGCAGATTTGTAAGGACAATGACTAAGACTAAAAAATATAAAATGTATTTTTTAGTTTATTTATTGATTACATTAGCGTAAATCTACTTGTAACCATTGTCATTGTGGAGACAGTATTTTCAGTCATGAAATTTGTAAGAATCGTACGTAAATCTACTTGTAACCATTGTCAATGTGGAGACAGTATTTTCAGTCATGAAATTTGTAAAGAATCGGCTTTAAAACTGAATGGGTAATAATTTTGTGAAGAATCGACTTTGAAACCAAATGGATGATTAATGGTTGAATGATAACTTAATCGTGTGTATAGAAAAAATATATTTTCTTGTATTAAAAATAAAACTATTATACAATATTTTTAAAATATAAAAACAAGTCGAAAACAGTACACGTCGTGAACAGTTGAGGAAGTGTTGTAAATGATTATATCAATCAAAATTGAATATCTTGGTTCGTTATTTTTTTTTATGTTGGCTCTTATTATTTTTTTCCCAAAATTTTTATCAATTTATACCAAATCTCTTCTAAATTTATTTCTTGGATCCATCACTGCCGATGGGAGGGGACTTTCGCTAGTAAAAGCATTTTTCCATCTGCCTGTAAATGTATCAAGTCTCGGGAGAGAAATATAAAAATTACCCAAAATTAATATTATATGGAGCTAAAATATTCTGGTGAGGCACAAAATTAATAAATAACAGAATATCCTAGCTTTTAGTTATTACTGCATTAAAAAAATAAATTCAACAATTTAGGGACCCACAACGTAGTTGTTCTTCCATGACTAGCTGATTTCAAATCTATCCAGGGTTTTAAAGGTCAAACATGTCCTACGCGCGTTCACACGAAATGGCATCCCCGTAAATCAGTTTCAAACGTCGGGGGCACGTACGTGAACGAAATAAAAGACAGAAACGTGCAGTTCTGCCAACCAAGGTTGAATATCCAACCATGGTTGGGTAACCATGGTCACGTGTAAGTTATACTGACTTTATAAACGTCACCCGTTTTCAAAACCACAGAAACTATATATAATTCAACGCTGGAAAAGGAAAAAAGGAAAAAGGAAAGGAGAAAATATGGCAGCGTTTTACATGGACGAGGAGGAGGTGTGGAAATGTCCAGAACACCCAGCGAAACGACACCGTTCGGGAATCTGTCCAACCTGTCTCCGCGAACGCCTCTCATCTCTCTGCCCGGACTGTGCCAACATGCGACCATGTGCCTGCTCGAGTAGCGCCGTAACGACATCGTCTTCGTCGTCTTCGTCGTCGTCATTTTCTCGGTTTTCAATATCAGGGGGCGAGAATTTGAGCGCGGGTACTGGAACAGTTGGGCGGTTAAGCAATTTGATAGAAAGCGAGCCGGCTTTTCGGAGATCTCGATCTGTCGCGGTGCCTATGTTTATGCGGTCCATCTCAAAGTCGAAGCCTGTTGATGCTGCGAATGAAGAAAGAAGTAGAGGGAAAACGACGACAGCGTTTTGGGAGTGGTTGAAGGGAAGCGGCAGTATTGGTAATAATAATAATAGTAATTATAAAAAAGGCAAAAAAGAGGTGGATGTGGAAGAGGAGAGGAGAGCGATGATGAGGAAATCTAGGTCGGTGGCTGTTACGACATCGGATTATGGTAAGTCAAAGGGAGGGCTTAAATGGTACTTTCCAAGTCCGATTAAGGCTTTCAGGCGGTCAAGACTATCCAAGGTTGTCCTGCAAGGACGGTCTCCCATGTACAGAGGTTGACACTCTTCTGCTGACAGTTGTCCTTTTTTTCTTTTAAAGAGAAATAAATATATAATTGCTATCTCGACGAGAAGAGATTGGCTAATTTTTTCTTTCCTATTTTTTTAAAAATAATTTCTTTGAACATTTATTACAGTATATCACTATCTTTTTTGGGTCGTCACAGTATTACATAGCCATTATGTTCAATTATGCTATGCTTTAGTGTTTGTTTTTAGCATAAGAGTTTGGGTTAAGATAATGTAATAATGTTGAAGTTTATGTGTAACTAGATTCTAGAATATGTATTTGATGCCAAACTATTTAGTGGTATGATTGGGCTGGATTTTACAGAGAATGTTCGAGTACTAACTACCTCATAATACTCTCATCTAATCTTGAATTGCAAAATGATAAAAATTTGGACCACTTGACATTTGACTTTTTTCGAAAATGAATTTTAAAAAAGAATTTTCAAATATAATTTTAGAAAAGCAAGTGAGAATTCTTAAGTTGCAGCTGTTGTAACTTACGGCAGCTGTAAAAATAATATGAACAGTGACACACGAACAGTACCCACGTGTGTCACTGTTCATACTATTTTTGCAATTGCTGTAAGTTACAGCAGCTGCAACATAGGTTTAGCTAAAGTAAGTTGGGTCGCTTAGGCTTAGGGTATCCATGGTCGCTTAGGCTTAGGGTAGCTATGGCCATTATCATTATTGCAAGGTTATTGAGCCCGTGACTGCATGCAAATTATAAATGAATCCAAAATTGACTAAATGAAATTCATACTTTATATAGTAACTGTAAATTAATTTGAGATTGAAGCAAAACTTTTCATGATCTATATTCTTGCCATTATCATCTAAAATAGACTAACGAGGTTTATTAGTCTTAATGGTTGATTTAAATATATTTGAATTTATTTATGGGGTGGGACTATTTGAATTCATTAATTTTCTCTCTAGACCATATTTTTAATTAACAATTTTATTACCAAAATAATTTTTGATAAAATAAACTCTTTTATATATTTTCTTTTAACTGCAAATAAAAACCAACATCAAGGAGCAAATTGATCATTAAAAAACCAACATCAACAAATTTTTACCAGCCATCAAATTTAATGAATATCAAAAAATTAATTTTTACTAATCACAAAAGCTAGTGAATATAAAGAAAAAAATTCTCATATAAAGAAAGTATGAAACAAAGGTTATGACATATAAAGAAAGGTAAAAATAAATAAATAAATAAATAGATTCAAAAAATGGTAAAATTATAAGTTTAATTTACAGAATGTGAGAGTAAATAGAAACTAAATCGTGAGTAAAGAAAGGAAGAAATTAATAAAAGCTAATTTTGAGCTTTTAAATTTTAAATTTTTTAATAATAAATTTATTTTTTTAAAATAAGTGCAAAGTTGAATTTGATGAGTTGAAATAGCCTACCCTTTATTTTACCTTTTCATGTGATTTGGCCTCTATTTAGTAATCTATAATTTTTAAAAAAAATGTAAAGACTAATATTACAATCAATTAGTTATAATTTCGAGAAGTTAACACCTTAATACTCCGACGATTTGGTAATGCCTAAGTTTATCAGAAATAATCTTGGAGTGTTTAAAAAGGGGCCCGACAAGTCTTTCTTTGGTTTCTCTCTTAGAAACCAAATGGAAAGTTAAGAGTGGGTCTACATGACTCTTGTTTTTCACCCACTCACAAGTTGAGTGCTAAAAATATATTAGGTTTTTATTATCTTCATTATTTTTTTTCACAATTAGCAGTCAGAACGTTATTATTCGTGTAAAATGGATATGGAGGAACTAATTGGGAAGTGCAGCACAATTATGCTAGGAGAAAGAGAGAAAGGGAAGTGGTCCTTTAAAGGAAAGATGAAGTCAAAAGGGGAAAGAATCACAGTTGGATGCTTGATTAGAAAGGTGCTGATAAACAGAGAAGTGAATATGGAGGGGCTAAAATCAGCATTGAACCAAGCGTGGAGGACCATGCGAGAAGTGAAAATTGAAGGTTTGGGTGATAATATTTTTTGGTTTAAGTTTACGGCCGAAAAAGATAAGAGGAGAATCCTAGCAGGAGGCCCCTGGCACTTTGACAGATCCCTCATAGTTCTTACTGAATCGGTGGGCATTGGAGATGTAACTAAACAGGCCTTTACGCACATCTCTTTTTGGGTTCAATTGCGAAACATACCTATAAAGTGTATGGATAAAGAGATACTTGCAGATGTTGGAAAAGAAATCGGAAAGGTCGAGGAAGTGGGCATGAATGCAACCGGTGAGTGTTATAACAAAACCTTTGGTGAAAACCATCACCTATAACCTAGGAACATTCATGTTGTATCACCAAGAACCAATAATAAATTATACGGAAACGTACCTGAATCCATAATGCTGAATTCCTCTCTAGGGTTGTGTGGTTGGCCTTCTAGATTAACAGATTTTCCTAGAGAACCCTTTAAGTTTCTCACTGCTCTCTCTCTGATGATGGGATGTCAGTAGAGAATAGAAAGATTACGTGTGACCTGGGGACCATGACCACTTATCTAGACAACATTTTCCTGTTGTTATTAGGTATTCCTAATTCTATCCATTATAGAATTAGAATACAATTAGGTCTCTACACATTAAAGGCTCACATCCTATTAGATACATTAAAGTCCATAAAACCAAAAATCTAATTAAATCACTTTTAATTGGGCTTAATGTTATTTGACAGTCCGCAATACATAATTATTCACATATAAGCCCAACGTTAGATTAAAAAATCCAACAATCTCCCACTTGGGATATATGTGTAACATTATAATTATGCTTTGCGAAAATAACCGTATGCGCTCATCCTTATTTTCATTGTCGAAATGTATCTATAACCAATCCGGTCCACCAATCATACCAACATAGGATCAAAGCGGCCTTCGTTACAATTATCGTAACTCAACCCATCAATAGTCACTATGCCAATAGAACTGAATGACATGGATCATGATGTAAATGTGTAGCATGAAAATTTCATGCAATGTGATCTGAACATGCCTATTTTCAATTGGTCCACCTTAAACTTTAGTGGGATCAAACCATATTAAAATCAGAGTGAGAATAAACCAAAACTTTATTTTTGCAAAAAATAACCTTAGATATCCATAAACCAAAATAATTGAAAATGTCTATAATCTCCCACTTGGGGTATATGTGTAACCTTATAATTATGTTTTGCGAAAATAACCGTATGAGCTCATCCTTATTGTCATTGTCGAAATGTATCTATAACCAATTCGGTACATCAATCATACCAACATAGGATCAAAGCGGCCTTCGTTACAATTATCGTAACTCAACCCATCAATAATCACTATGCCAATACAACTAAATGACATGGATCATGATGTGGATGTGTAGCATGAAAATTTCATGCAATGTGATCTGAACATGCCTATTTTCAATTGGTCCACCTTAAACTTTAGTGGGATCAAACCATATTAAAATCAGAGTGTGAATAAACCAAAACTTTATTTTTGCAGAAAATAACCTTAGATATCCATAAACCAAAATAATTGAAAATGTCTATAATCTCCCACTTGGGGTATATGTGTAACCTTATAATTATGTTTTGCGAAAAAAATCGTATGAGCTCATCCTTATTGTCATTGTCGAAATGTATCTATAACCAATCCGGTCCATCAATCATACCAACATAGGATCAAAGCAGCCTTCGTTACAATTATCGTAACTCAACCCATCAATAGTCACTATGCCAATAGAACTGAATGACATGGATCATGATGTAAATGTGTAGCATGAAAATTTCATGCAATGTGATCTGAACATGCCTATTTCCAATTGGTCAATCTTAAACTTTAGTGGGATCAAACCATATTAAAATCAGAGTGTGAATAAACCAAAACTTTATTTTTGCAGAAAATAACCTTAGATATCCATAAACCAAAATAATTGAAAATGTCTATAACATTAGAGCATCTAAAACTACAAAACTCCCACTAGAATTGAATATCCTTTAATGACATAACACCCATGCGAGCAACATGATCATGGAACGTTTTGGGTGGCAGTCCCTTAGTAAGCGGATCCGTAATCATGGAGTTTGTACCAATGTACACTATAGACAACTGTCCACTCTGAACTCTTTCTTTAACAACTAAAAACTTGATGTCTACATACTTTGACTTCGTCGAGCTCTTGTTGTTATTAGAATACAGCACTGCTGACTTATAGTCACAAAATAATCTCAGTGTTCTATCAATACCGTCTACTATACGCAATCCCGTGACAAAATTTTATAGCCATATTCCATGATTGGATGCCTCATAACACGCTATAAACTCTGCTGCCATAGTGGAAGAGGCTATAAGAGACTGTTTAGCACTCTTCCAGGAGACAGCACCCCCAGCTAGCAGATAGATGTAACCCGAAGTGGATTTCATACTATCTTGACATCCAGCAAAAATCAGGAGTTAGTATACCTAACTGATCTCAAGCTGATCTTACCTTCGATATGTGAGCATGTAGTCTTTTGTTCTCTGTAAGTACCAGCAAGACTCGTTTGGTTGCTTTCCAATGATCTAATCCTGGGTTGCTTAAATATCTGCCCAACATCCCAGTAACGTACGCAATATCTAGTCACGTACAAACCTGAGCATACATCAGACTTCCTACCGCTGACGCATAAGGAATCTTCTGCATTTTTTTTCCTCAAAATCATTTTTGGGGCACTGATTGAGACTAAATCTATCTCCCTTAGCCACAAGGGTATCACATGATTTGCAATCTTGCATGCCATATCTCTTGAGAACTGTTTCGATATAGCTCTTTTGTGATAATCCAAGAATACTCCCAGAGCGGTCCCAGTGTATCTGTATGCCTAATACAAAAGAGGCGTCACCAAGATCTTTCATCTCAAAATTCTTGGCTAGAGATCTCTTGGTGTCGTGCAATAAGCCGATATCGCTGCTGGCATGCAAAATGTCATCGACATATAAAACCAGAAAAATATACTTGCTCCCACAGAACTTATGGTATATACAATCATCAACCAAATTTATCTCGAAACCAAATGAGATGATCACTTGATTAAACTTAAAATATCATTGTCGAGATGCTTGTTTGAGCCTATAGATGGATTTCTTAAGTTTGCAAACCATATTCTTTGGGTTTCCGGACACAAAGTTTTCTAGCTACAGCATACAGATCGTCTCATCAATGTCAACATTGAGAAACGTTGTCTTAACATCCATCTGATACAACTCAAGATCGAAATGCACCACTAATGCCATTATTATCCTGAAAGAGTCTTTCGAAGAAATCGGAGAGAAAGTCTCTTTATAATCGATGCCTTCTTTCTGTGTAAAACACTTTACGACAAGACGCGCTTTGTACCGTTCCACATTGCCTTTCGAATCCTTTTTGGTCTTAAATATTCATTTGCCACCAATAGGTTTCGTACCTTCTAGCAATGGGACGAGATCCCATACGTTATTGTCCTTCATATACTTTATTTCCTCATTCATGGCATCAATCCACTTCTGAGAGTTAGAACTTTTCATAGCTTGATAAAAATTAATCGGATCATTTTCCATCACGCCGATGTCTGCCTCATGTTCTTAGAGAAGTATAATGTAATCGTCTGGCACTGCACTTCTCCTTTCTCTACTGGACCTCCTCAATGGCATAAGTTCTTGAAGTGGTAGAGTTTGTTCTTCTGGAACAACTTCTTGTATTGGGGGTTTTCCAATATTATCTTGATTTGTTGTGGCTTGAACAAAGTCAGGAATGAGATCTTGATCAATGCCAACAACACTTATGGGAATATCAACATATTCCTCTTCAAGGATAAAGTCCCTTACTGTATCTCCCCCCGCAAACTCGACATCCTCAAAGAACCGAGCATTTCCTGACTCAAAGATCGACTTAGCCGTGGGATCATAAAACTTGTACACCTGGATCGTTCAGAGTATCCAATAAAGTAACAACTCACCGTCCTTGAGTCTAGTTTCTTCTCATTGAGCCTATAAGGCCTTGTGCCAGCTGGACATCCCCAAACATGCAGGTGCTTTAGACTAAGCTTTTTGCCTGTCCAAAGCTTGTAAGGGGTCTTGGCAGTCGCTTTAGTTGGAACTCTATTAAGGATATATGCTGCAGTCTTAAGTGCTTCTCCCTAGAGTGATTCTGGTAAGGTAGAATGATAATTCATACTCTTCACCATATCCTTAAGCGTTATGTTTCGTCTTTCAGCAACACCATTCATAGTGGGCGAACCCGGCATATTGTACTGTGGGACGATACCGCATTCCTCTAGGAATTTAGCAAACGGTCCTGGACGTTGTTCACCTGAACCATCATATCTACCATAGTACTCACCACTACGGTTAGATCTGACACTTTTAATTCTTTTGCCGAGTTGGTTCTCAACTTCAGCCTTAAAATTGTTGAATGTATCCAAGGACTGTGACTTTTCATGGAAGATATATATGTAGCCAAATCTAGAAAAATCGTCTATGAACATTATAAAATATTGTTGACCATTCCAAGCTGCCACATGGAATGGCCCACAAATGTCTATATGTATGAGTTCTAAGACGTCTGAAGTCTTATTGGTTTTAAATCTCCTCTTATTGGTTTGTTTCCCCTTGATACAGTTAACACATATATCAAAGTTTGTAAAATCTAAGGGTCAAGAATTTCGTCTGACACAAGTATCTCTATTCTCCGTCTAGAGATATGACCCAATCTCCTGTGCCATAACGCAGCGGAATTCTCATTGGTTAATTTTCTCTTTAAACCTCGTGTACTTAATTGCAGGGATTCATTAAATGAAGCAATCGTATCAAACATATATAGATTATCATTACCCGACAAATAACTAGAACCAACCAATTTTGAATCATGAAACAAACTAAATTTTTCATTCCCAAATGAACAAGAATAACCAGATTTGTCCAAAGCGGAAATAGAAATCAAATTCTGTCGAAAAGATAGAACAACAAATGTTTCATTAAGATCAAAATAAAATTCTATTTTTAACAATAATCTAAAATTTCTAATTGCTTCAACTTCAACTGTTTTGTCATCGCCCACATAGATGTATCTCTCACCATCACTGGGTTTTCAGCAATTCAGACAACCCTGCATAGACATACTGATGTGAGCGGTTGCACTAGAATATATCCACCATGTATGTCTAGGCACCGTAGTTAAATTAACCTTAGAACAAACCAAACTAAGAAGCATACCTTTCTTAGCACGCCATGCATGGTAATTCGTGCAATGCTTCTTCTTATGCCCCTCAGCTCCACAGAAGAAACAACTAGTACCTTCTTGATCACCAGGTTTTTGTTTCTTTTGGGGAGTTGTATCTGCAGCTTCCTTAGCCTTCTTCATTTTCTTGCTTTTGTTCTTGCCTTTAGAGGTAGAGGCAAAGTGAGCATTTTTTGTCTTATCTTTCTTAAGCCTATCATTTCCCTAAACACAGTATGATATGAGCTCATTCAGAAACCAAGTCTCTTTCTGACAATTATAGCTCACCTTAAATTGGTTAAACTGTGTTGGTAAGGATATTAAAACCAAATGCACTAGCAAGTCCTCAGAGAGTTCAAGCTTAAGTGCTCTGAGCTTAGAAGCAAGATGAGACATCTCCATGATGTACTCCCTAATATTGCCTTTACCCGTATACCTCATTGAAATTAGGCTTGTCAAGAGCATACCGATTTCAGCCTTTTCGTTCTTGACAAACCTCTGTTCAATCTGTGCAAGAAACTCTTTAGCTGTAGTTACTTTTTCAGTTATTGAGCCCCTGAATGCTTCTGGAATGGCATTCTTCATGATCATAATGTACATGCGATTTGATCTCTCCCACATTTCTATTTCCCTTTTATTATCAGGGGTACTCTCATCTATAAGAGGTGGGGGAGAATCAACCCTTAACGCAAGGTCAAAATTCATGACCACAAGAACTATTGAAAGGTTTCGTGCCATGATTTGAAGTTAGAGCCATTTAGCATAGGAGTAGAATTGATGTTGGTAGTAATATTCGCAGTAGACATAACTGAATCCAGAATAACAAACAAACTAAACAAGCTCATATTAGTCTTTAAAACAAAATTAAATTTAAATAAAGGTAAAACCCATCTCAAGATACCGGACACTTCATTAATATTTTATCTTTGGACAAAATATTAACTTGTAAATGATATCTTGGCGCAGTAATCAAACACTGATAATAAGAACATGTCAAACAATAAATCTTCCTTTGGGTCAATTTATTATTCACATATAAAACCAAATAATCATCACATGTTTATTATCACAAGTGCACATGTAATTCTATTAAATATGGACATTCATTTGGGCCGAACGATATTCACAGAAATTACATGTACAAAACCTTTTATATTCCAAAATAAATTAATTTCCACAAGAGAAGCCACTTTGGTGACATGTTGCTTCAATTAATTCATCTCAAAATACATATAAATATACCAATAATTGAATTTAAAGATTGTACCCAAAAAAATTTTAAAAAATTAAAAAATCAGGTCAAACTTTGATCGGTCAATGGTCAACTATTGATCGGTCAAACTTTGACCGGTTCAGACCATTGACCGGCTTGACATTAGACCGGTTCGGGTTCAAATTTGAAAACCCTAACCCTTTTTTTTTTCTTCTTCTTCTTCTTTCTTTAGGGGTCGACCGTGGTCGCCGCACGCCGCAGCTTCCCTGCTGGCGGGGCTGGCAGTGGCCGGCTGCGCCTCTACCTTTCGTCCCTTGTTTTTTTCTTATTTCCTGATGCGGCGGCTTCCGCCGCGGCATGCTTGTTAGGCCGTGCCTCTCCCAGCGCCGGTGGTGGTAGTAGCTACCGCCGACTAAAAACATATAAACTGAATTTTTTTTAAATTCAAATTTTAAAAAAAAAATTCAGATTTCAAATATTTGTTCTCAAATTCAATAATTTTAATAATTCGAGTATTATTAAATTCGAGAATACCAAAGATTTTAATCATTAATCAAAATTAAATTTGATTCCCAATGATTCAACATGAAGAGGCTCTGATACCACTTGTTATGACAAAACATTTGGTGAAAATCATCACCTATAACCTAGGAACATTCATGTTGTATCACCAAAAACCAATAATAAATTATGCGGAAGCGTACCTGAATCCATAATGCTGAATTCCTCTCTAAGATTGTGTGGTTGGCCTTCCAGATCAATACGTTTTCCTAGAGAACCCTTTAAGTTTCTCACTGCTCTCTCTCTGATGATGGGATGTCAGTAGAGAATAGAAAGATTACGTGTGACCTGGGGACCATGACCACTTATATAGACAACATTTTCCTGTTGTCATTAGATATTGTTAATTCTGCCCATCATAGAATTAGAATACAATTAGGTCTCTACACATTAAAGGCACACACCTTATTAGATACATTAAAACCCATAAAACCAAAAACCTAATTAAATCACTTTTAATTGGGCTTAATATTATTTGACAGTACGCAATACATAATTATTCACATATAAGCCCAACGTTGGATTAAAGATCCAACAATGCTAGATTAAAAAATCCAACAGTGAGTGCGTGGGGAAGATAGTTAGAATCAGAATATCTATGGATATAACAAAACCCCTGATAAAAATATTGGAGCTGGAGCAAGAAGATGAGGGAATGGAGAAAATCCTAGTCCCTGTCCTTTATGAGAGATTACCATATTTATGCTTCTGTTGTGGATGCATTGGACACCAATATAGGGAGTGTGTTAAATACACAAATCAGTCTAAAGATGAAATGGCGTACGGACTATGGCTAAAAGCAACCACAGCAAATGAGAAAATGAAACAGAGTAGAGGACAAGACCGACAATTCAGGGGAAAAACAAGTAAAGAAGATGCAGACCACCTGGAAAAGCAGGTTAATCAGAAAGAAAATCTACAGATCTTTACAAAGACGATAGGTCTAGAAGACGGGTCGACCTGAGTGCAACTTCAAAAGGATACGGGCACACAATTAATGCAAGATGCTGACATTTCAACGGGGCAGAGGAACAGTGATTCAGAGCAAGAAGGGACAGCTGGCGTTACAAAGATGCCTAAGAAAACAGGAGAAAAAGCGGGAAAGCAAGAAGAAAATGAAGATGGGAGGAAATCAGAGAAAGAGAATGCCCAAAAAGAACTAGAACAACTGGGAGAAAGAGAAAATGGGAGGGAAGCTGAAAATATTCAAGTAGATCAGATCGGTCTTGAAAGTCAAACAGAGGAGATTGTTAAAATAAATTTAGTGGATTTAAAGACTGAAGTTGTAAATGGGTTGGGAGTCACTAAGGTTAAGCCCAAGAGCTGGAAAATGCAAGCTAGAACAATTGCAAAAACAATAACTTGCAATAATGGGCCAATAACAAAGAAAAGACTTGGAGGTGTTATTGGTAGTGCAATCCCGGAGGCAAAAAGAAAAAAGAATTGCAGCCCGATAACTCACAAAGATATCATGCCTTCAAAAGCTAAGAACATGGTGAATTGGGAGTCATGCAGTGACGAGGTAAAGAGCTTCTCAAACTTTAAGGATGAACCAACGGCGGCGGCTGGCCACCAGCCCCGCCGGCAACCATGAAGATTTTAAGCTGGAATGTCCAAGGGTTGGGGAATGACCGGACATTCTTGGAAATCAAAGAAATTCTCCAAGTGCATAAGCCTCAAATTTTGTTTTTGTGTGAAACAAAGCTGACGGCTTTGCAAATGCGGCAGAAAAGTAAAATACTAAGAATTGATAATTGTCTAGTAGTTGATAAGGATGGATTGGGAGGAGGGTTGGCAATGTTATGGAGCTCAGATGTGATGGTAGGTATCGTCTATGCCTTGGCTTTGTTTTGGTGCTTTTAATGAAATTTTACACTTAAATGAGAAAATAGGAGGTAATGATAGATGCTTATCTATAGTGAGTGCTTTTAGAGAGGCTATTAAAGATTGTGGTTTAACTGATTTGGGATGCAAAGGTTACCCCTTTACATGGTCGAACAATAGATATGGGCCAAGCTTGATAGAGGAAAGACTAGATAGAATTTTCTGTAATCGAGAATGGGGGAGTATCTAATAGGGTCATCAGACCACTATCCAGTGCTGATGGAAATTGAAGAACGAGGCAGCGGGCCGAGATACAAAAAGCAAACATTCCCAAGAGTTCATGACGAAGATATGTGGAGCTCGTATGACAGGTGTATGGAGATTGTCAAACAAGAATGGATAGACCCTAATAGATAGAGGAATGAGAACCCAGTTCAAGTTTTCTCCAAAAAAGCTAAAGCCTCGCTAAATGAGCTGAAAACATGGAGCAGGAATGAGTTTGGGAGAAAAAAGAAGAAGCTGAAACAGCTAGTTAACTAGCTGAAATCCATCAGAGAGAGACATGACATAGTTGAAAATCAAATTCATGAATTGCTGCTTAATGAAGAAATCTATTGGTGACAAAGATCAAGGGCAAAGTGGCTAATAGAAGGGGATAAAAACACCAAGTTTTTCCATTCAAAAGCTTGTGCAAGAAAGAAGAAGAATACAATTGTGGGGATTGTTGATGTAAACAATAGGTGGACTGAAGAAGATGATGAGGTGGAGAGAGCTTTTTGTGAATATTTTGACAACCTATTCATCTCCACAAATCCCTCTCGAGATCAATTAGAGGCAGCCCTGCAGAATTTGTCAGCAAAGGTTTCAAAGGATACCAACGCTCAACTGGAACAACCATTTATAGAGGAAGAAGTTGCAGCAGCTTTAGCACAAATAGGACCAACAAAAGCACCAGGCCCGGATGGATTACCAGCTATTTTCTTTCAAAAACACTGGACGGCAATTAAACATGGAATCACAACAACTTGTTTGCATATTCTCAATGAAGAAGGTAATCTGACCCCTATCAATCACACTTATATTGCCTTGATTCCAAAGATTGCTGAGCCTAGACATGTAACATATTATAGGCCTATAAGTCTCTGCAATGTCATTTATAGAATTATAACTAAGACAATAGCTAATAGGCTTAAACATGTTCTGCATCATGTAATATCCCCTGCTCAGAGTGCTTTTATCCCAAATAGTCTCATTGCAGACAATAGTATTATAGGATATAAGTGCCTTCATAAGATTAGGCATAATAAGGGAAAAAAGAATAGTTGGGTGGCTCTTAAACTTAATATTAGCAAGGCGTATGACAGAGTAGAATGGAGCTTCCTTCAAAACGCCATGCACAAGTTAGGCTTTTCTTCAAAGTGGATTAATTTGATCAGGAGGTGTATTTCCACTGCATCTTTTTCAGTTTTGATCAACAAAGCTACTAAGGGTCTTATTTTACCTCAAAGGGGCCTTAGACAAGGTTGCCCTTTATCCCCTTACCTTTTTATTATATGTGCAGAAGTTTTTTCAAACCTTTTGAATCAGGCTAAAGCAAATTAGGGCATTCATGGATTGAGATTCAATAGGGAGCTGACAATCACACACCTCCGCTTTTCTGATGATAGCCTAATCTTCACAAAGGCTTTAACAAGGGACTGTACAAACCTGAAAAAGATCTTTGACTGCTATGGTACCGCATCTGGGCAGATCTTTTATTATGAGAAGTCGTCCATGTTCTTTTCAGGCAATGTGCAGGCTGGTCAGATTTCCACCATTAAGAATATTTTCCAATTAAATGTTGTGGCTTAGCACGAAAGATATCTTGGCCTGCCATCCATGGTGGGTAAGAAAAAGAGGAGCTTCTTCAATGACATCTAGTTGAAAATCCTAAGTAAGATTTCTAGCTGGCAAAGCAAATGCTTCTCAAGCGGAGGGCGAGAGATCCTTATTAAGGCAGTGGCCCAAGCTATGCCCGCTTTTGCTATGAGTGTATTCAAGATTCCAATCAGCTTATGTGAAGACATTAAAAAAGCCATTGCCAGATTTTGCTGGGGTTTTAAAGGAGATCAAAAATCAATCCATTGGACTAAGTGGGAAAGAATCTGTCAAGCAAAAGGGGAGAGGAGGGCTAGGCTTTCGAGAATTGTCATGTTTCAACCAAGCTCTAGTGACAAAGCAAGGTTGGAGAATACTTCAATTTCTGGATTCTCTTATGTCAAAAATTTTGAAAGCTAGATATTTTAGAGATTCAGATTTTTTGAATGCTAAAATTGGCTACAAACCATCTTATATATGGCGTAGTATCATATGGGGAAGACATATCATTCTTAAAGGATGCAGGTGGAAGATCGGCAATGAAGAATCAGTCAAGATATACAAAAGCGGCTGGATTCACAGGCCTGAAACTTTTAAAATAATATCAGCACCAACATTACTAGTTGACTTGACTGTAGCTTTTCTAATTGATAGAGACAACAGATGGAAAGAGGATGAGATAAGGCAGCATTTTAGGCTAGAAGACGCAGAGATGATCCTAAAAATTCCACTTCCAAGAACCTTACAAGCTGATCAGATTATATGGCACTATGATAAATTGGGAAACTACTCAGTAAAGAGTGGTTATCAAGTAGGCTTAAGGTTAAAATATCCAGATTCCCCTAGCAGCTCGGAGAACTCTCAACATTTATGGAATCTGATCTGGAAGCTTGACTTACCAGAAAAAATGAAGATTTTTATGTGGAGAGCATCGAAGAATTTCCCGCCCACAACTGTTAATTTATGGAAGAGGAAAATTCTCCAAAATCCATGGTGCCAGAGATGTGGAAGACAAGCAGAATCTGTTAATCATGCCCTCTTTAACTGCAAGAAATCAAACAAGATATGGAGGCTTACACCATTCAGTAAGGATGCTTATACTCTTGATTCTCAGGATTTGCTAAGTGGATTACATCAGCTAGCAAAGAAAAGAACCAAGGTTGAAATGGAATTGGTAGTTGCACTTTGTTAGACAACTTGGTATGCAAGGAATACTCAGCTTTTTGAAAATAAGAGTGAAAACTCCCAACTGTCAGTGGCTATAGTAGAAGCCATTGTGGAGTCATATAGAAGAACTAAAATGCCTCCTATGAAGCAAAGTCCAAGGCAGGTAGAAGAAAATCTAGTGAAATGGAGCCCCCCTTCCAAAAGGATGGATCAAAATTAATGTAGATGCAGCAGTGAGAGCAGATCAGGAGATTGTTGGGTGGGGAATTGTGATTCGAAACTCAGATGGGAATGTTGTAGCAGCTGGAAGTAAGAGATCAATATTCACTGGTGAAGTGTCATTTGCAGAGGCTGAAGCAGCTCTTTGGGGATTAGAAGATGCAGAATCCAGTGGGTTCAATTCAGGGATAGTGAAAACTGATTCTCAAGAGGTAACTTATCTATGCCTCAATCGGAAAGGCAGTAAAAAAGAAATCTTTTGGATGATTTTTGAGATTCATCAGGTTATGAATGATTGACAAACGTAAAGTTTCAGCATACAAAGAGAGCAGGTAATTCTTTAGCTCATTCGATAGCTAGATTAGCTTTAAACAAATTAGAGCCTGGTGTCTGGTTGGGACAATATCCCGCTGAACTTATGTACTTATTTTTTGATTTTTCTGAATGAAAGGCATATTTTCTCTAAAAAAAAAAAAAAAAAAAAAAAGGAGGCCCGACAAAGTAGATGACTTTTACTTTTAGTTTAACGTTTGAGGAACTGAGGTAATGATGAGTCGTTGTTTCCAACCAGTGAACTGGGCATCACTGCAATCTGCATCGTGAAGCTGAAGCAAATATTTTATATTTACCCTCGTTAGGGTTGATGAACGTTTAATTTAATTTAATTTTTTTATTTATTTTACATGCTTTGTCCTGTAACGCTAATTAGTTTGACTGACCATTTTCTTGGCATTTTGAAACCTCATAATGTATGTATACGATAATAAGAACTTTCTTGAATGGCCAATCTAAAACTACTTGTTAATTTGAAACCATTGGATCAACTTAAACGACAGCAACTTGTTATGCCCATTTGTGGAATCTTATCACATGTTTATCTCATTAACAAGATATTTGCAGTCTAGTTATATTAATAAATTATAATAAGTAACATTAAATTAATGTATTTTTTATTTTGCCTTGAACTGAAAAAAAAGTTTATTATTTTTTTTAATCTAAAAAGATAAAGACATCTTCCAACAAAAAAGGCCCTGATGGATCACTGAAAATGCAAATAATATGCAAGTCTTCCATTTGTTGATAGAATACTCTAATGTGGCGTGTAACAGTGTAAGTTGCTGTATAAATCGTTCGCGGCCCCATTTTCAGTTGTATACTACAGGCTACACAAGTTTGTTTGGACGGTGTTAAAAATTTCGCAGCTAATTTTTTTTATTAAGAATTTTAGGCCTGTAACGTTCTATTTACTGTTGCTCAATTTGTGCTAGCCAACGCAAAAAGAGATTTGTAGGGAATCTTGGAATCCGACATGTGGATAATATTCAACTAAATAGCCAGCTTAAAGTTGTTTTTGAAAGAACCGCAATATATTCTTGTGTTGTTGCATAAAGTACTTTTAAGTAACATCCAATTAAAATGAATCCATACAAGTTCTAAAAAGTTTTTCAGAGGGTAAAGCAGTTGGGAATTGCTTGCTCGCTTTGTTGTGATTGGGAAGAAGTCTTGCCATCGAAGAGTAGCTAAAATTGTGTCCCACGCATTCCACGCACATATACATTCTTTCAAATTAAAACGTGCATATATCAAATAGTGATTACAGAGAAATTTCTGATTAAAAGAAAAGCAAGTTTGTAATCACAATTGAGAATATATATACATTAACCGTCTTGGCGGTCAAAAACTGTCATCTTCTAGAGATTTAATTAGCACGTTTTTTTATTTCTATACACACCTCTTACCATGCATAATAATGTATTTTGTATTAAAAAAAAATGATAATAATATACTTTTGTTTTTGCTTAGCCGCTAAACCTAGTGTTGTTATCAACGCACAAATACCCAAAATATATATTTTTCCGCCTTGAAGGAGTTAATACTAATTCCAAAGCATGGCATTGTTGATTCTTTTATGATCGGTGAACTTCAATTCATTTTCAGAAAATTAACAATCTTTAATTTATCTCTAAAAAGTATAAAAATTTTAATTTATTCTTTATTTTTGTTTAGAAGATGATGTTCCTTATTTTTGTTTAGAAGATGATGGCAATCACGGGACATATTGATGATCTTTTTTTTTTGGTTTCTTAACAAAAGATGGAATTAAATTAGTATTTTCATAATTTTTTGAGATAAATTAAAGTTTACCTTTTTACATCAGATAAGAGTTGTTACACCATTGCACGTATAGAGCAGGTATAATTTTCTCACATAAAAAATTATTATAGTTGTAATACTTTAGATTAGACGTGCTTTAGGTCCATCAATATACGATGCCAAATTTTTTTCTTTATTTTTAAAAATTTTTGTTATGTATATATATAAAGCGGTAGTTATATTTCTAACTTTTTCAGTTCATATCTTAAAGTGAAAGAGACTTAAGAAATGTAGAATATATTATTCTTTAAACGTGGATCTATTATATTGCCATGAATAATAAGACACTTCTATATTAAAATAATAATAATTATCAACATTACACAAATAACCTCAATGTAAATCCATCCCCCTCGAAGGAGTTAATGCTAATTCCAAAGCATGGCATTGTTTAATAATTTACTTTTTGGACGTCAGAAACATCATCCTTTGTTTCTAGAGAAAAGTCACCTTACTCCACAGCTCGTGGTGAGCATACGTGTGTGTATATATTTACATATATATATATAATTGCTTTTGGGGTATTAACCTAGGTTCATGATTATTACACCGGAAACGATTCTTCGTCAAACTGCAGTGCTTCCATTCATTGCACTTGCAAACAGCAAACGGCAGTCAATAGTAGCACGTAAAACAGCAAATGCCGACTCTGGCTACCTACTGTTGGATTTATTCCTCACATATTATAGTGTAGTTTAAATCATTTTAATTATTTTGTATTTTATTGGATTAATAAATAATTAAAATTAAATAAAGCAGTAATTTTAATAAATTTATTTATTAAAGTGATCAAATAGTATATTAATGAGTTTAATTTTATCATACCCCATATAATAGTATATTATAAACAAATATAATATTTAAATGTATTATTTTACGACATAATAAGATAGACAATCGAATGCTAATAATTAAAGATTTTAGCTGATAACTTTTAAAGCTTAAGATTTTTTTCAGCAGCCAGTAGTAGCACTAGTGCTTCGAGTCCAGCACCAGCAAATTATAGCACCAGAAAAAGAACCAAGTCAAGGCGCGCAAGTAGTGCACTGTCTTCAAGTTCATTAACTTGGTGCAAGAGGGCGTATTTTCGGCTCTGATCTCTAGGATAGAATGACGAAGGCGCTGAGGATCCCATTCTAAGTGCAGCAACCAAGATCATCAATAAACGAAGTCAAGGTGAAGAACATAATAGTGAAACGAAGAGGAAGTGCCAATTGTTTTATTTACGATAGAAGTGCATAACTGTTAGCAGCAAAAATTAAGATTCCAATTCATGATTTCAAGTGGCTAAAATCGTGTAAATCATAAACGAAATCATGCAACAGTAATCAAAATTTGTGCCGTGACATTAACACCTATAACAGTTAGCTTGACCAATTCAAGCACAAATCAAGAAAAAACAGGCCGAGACCGCACACGCTTACAACGCCCATTTGGATTGATTTGGATATATTACAATCTGAAAATTATTAGAATTTTAAATACATAAACTTGTAGTATGTCTGTGAATTAGCTTAAAATTTTATTCTTAAAAATAATCGGGAAGAAATCTACTCCGAATATACATTTTTTCAGATAGGACAACTAGGTCTAGTGGCAAAATTTGACAGTATTTGATTGCATATATAAACGCATACATTCGCTGCATTAAACTTACGTAAACAAATTTATTTTCTGAGCAGAGCTTATCTCAAAATTTTCTTTCTTTTTTGTTTTTGAATTACAACAAAAATTGTATTTACTTCCAATAAATTTGTAATTTTTCCCGTTTTGAGTAATTTACAAAGAGGTAGGTTCAAAATTATAAATTCATCATCAAAATCACTTTGATTATGTTAAATTTAAAATTATTTAAAAATACTTGTGAAAAATCAAATTCTTTTAAGTAAATTCAATTTGTCCTTACTGATTTTGAAAGCTGGCTGAGCCATTGAGCCCAAATATTCTTTTCCTTCTGTTATGACTAAATTTTCGCTTCGATCCAATTCGAACCAATTATGCGACTCTCACTAGATCTAGTTCAAATCTGATTAAAAAAAAATTATATTTGAGGAGAGCTTGTGTTAAATTTGGGCTTAGGTGTGTTTTTTTTATGTTTGGGGTAGATGGTTTAGTTAAGGTACCCTAAATGGTGAGCTAAAGTAGCATATAGAAGTTAATTTAAGGAGTACCTTAGGTGTCTCACAGAATACTTAGGATAGCTGGGGTAGCTCAGGTACATTCATATGTGATATACTAATTGGACATCAAATTAAAAATATATCTAAACAAACATAAACACAAAGAACTCACCATATTTATGTGGTTTGGCCTTTGGCCTACATCCACATGAGAAAATGATCACCAATCCACTATATAAATAAGAGGTTACATAAGATAATAGATTATACAAGATGAATAAAATAAGGTAGATAGCTATATATAGATGTTTGGTATTTTAAGTAGATTTTGGGTGCAAGAGAAAAGGGAGAAACTAACTAAAACAATGAATTTATTTTCAGGATGTAAGATACTCACTTAATCAAGGCGCGTGGGCTATTTTAGACTTTTATGGAGATGAAGAAGAGTAGGAAGAGGATGGTTAAGGTGCGAGGTTCAAATCTAGAGTGAGAGAGCTTGAAAGGATGCTTTAGACTCCCATAAGAGTAAAAGAGGTTAGAAGTAGAACCGGCGATGACCGGCGACCACATTCTGACACTCAAGTTAACTTCTTGAACCATTTATAATGTCAAGAGCTTACAAGGTCTTGATAATGGAGGCTGGAGGTTAATGAATGCCTCAGTTTTACTGGATTGTGTGTTTTTTTTGTTGTGTATGGAAAAGTAGAACCTTAGTGTCTTTATATATGGAGTACCTTAATTGCCTACCACGTGGCATCTTTTTAGTGGTGATTTGGCTGTTCTTTCTAAGATTCTTTTGTCTTTTCACATTTATCATGATTTTTGGCCAATTATGAGCATGCTTACAGAGCAAGAAGGACGCTATTTAGCGTGATTTGTTTTCTTGTACACGTGGTTTACGCTGCAGTGTGGTCCAGGACAATTTTGTAGAGTGTGTCTTGGCAGCTTTTAAGCATGGCAGCTGAGGACTATTGTCCTTGGTGTGCTATCTTTTGTTTTTTTATAGGTGTGACAGCCTATTGTCCCCTATTTTCCAGCAAGATATTCCCTATATTATCTTGTAAAATCAAATATTTTATTTGGGCGATGGAGATATTTCACATGGTTGATATTTTAGGAGATTTTTATTTACCACCTTACTTCTGGCATGGTGTACCCCTTATACCAGCTCAATTATCAAGTTTACCAAGTATATGTCGGGTACCCTTTGGTGATTATTTTTAACTATTCAATTTTTCATCGATACATGGTGCTTCATTATTGATCTTCAATTTCTTTCACAATCAACATCCCCCTAGTTTCTTTATGGCAGAAGCATTTCAAGCATAAGAAAATCATAAAAGAATTATGAACGACATGTAGCATTGCTTGGCCGCTCTTCATGGATGGCTGAGTAGGAAAAAGAGTTATCTCACTTACCCTTTTCTAAGCTAACCACATGGGTTCACACGTCCAAAAATCACTTTCTCACTTTCTATCTTGAGGTCCAACAAATCTTACTCTCTAGGCAGTCGAAGGGCAACTCTGCGAGACCTAAAACATATCAGGGTTAAGTATTACATTCATTTTTTTGTTGACCGCTGGGTACCCCATAGGAATGAAACCTCAGAGTACACCAAGACCAATGGAATATCCCTTCATATTGACCTCTTTGATCAAGGACTCCACTTATCCATTCAGTTCTTTTATAGGAGGATGTTTAGCTATCTCTAAATCACTCCTGAGTAGTTGTCCTTGCTAAGGTAAATAGTGCTTACTGGCCTTCAAGTGTTGTGGTCGGAATTACATGAGAGAGATAATTTGCTTAGAGAGTTTAGCAGGCTTTGCAAAGGGAAAATGATGTGTTGGGTGTGGCATATTGGAGAAAGCTAAGCTAACTAATGAAAGCCCTCTATCCGCTTCTCAGCATAGGTCATGCAGTTAAAGGGTGTTCATGGGATACCCCTCATTATCCTGTGTTTGTTTTTGTTTTCTGCATTTCATACCCTTCTTTCTTCTTTTTGGTCATAGAGTTCAGTATTTATACAGTTGACATTTTTCCTTTACATATGGTAGTTGGCAAATGTAGATCCTCCCTTAGATGACTTTGATGCTTTTCTTAGCAAAATGAATGGCGGCACCCTGCGTGGCTCAGGTACCACTCTTTGCAAAAAGTATTTAGCCTCCTCGGTTCTTGGAGGTGCATTGGGCCACCTAAAAGCTCAAAAATTACTTCTTCGCTCACTCGGTAAAAGTGCTTATGTGGGTGGGCTCAGCTACAAAACAGACAACTTCAAGGGTACCCCTACTCGCTGCGGGCGACTTTTTATCTGAGTTACTACTTGCAAGACCTCAATACTGTCTCCAGGGCTTAGTTTAAGGTGGCAAAGTTGAAAGATAAACTCCACAGCCACAAGTCCCATGAAGAGAAGCTTACTCAGTAGAACAAACTTTGAAAGGGTACCACAGTGATCCGTCCGAGTAGAACGTTTGGGTGGCCAATAGATCATGTGGAGTCATGGGCTACATAATAAATGGAGTTTGAATTGTGGAGCTAGGGTTATTGGTACTCAGTGAGGAGAAACGGGTAGACAAATCGGCTATCTTGGTGGTGACCGAGGCCAAAAGGGAGTCCCTTACAGCTCAGTCTAGTAGTCCATAAAATTCATCTAGTGTACCTCACCTACCCTAGCCAAAGCTTTCATTAGATGCTTTGGCCACTGAACTTCATACCTCTGTAACTTCCGCCTATCCCCCTATTCAAAAGGATGAGGGTGAAGATGACGCACTTGATGTGTGACTTTATTTGGCGTTACTACTTGTTTGTAGACACCTTTCCTAAATTTTGTACTTAGAATTATTTTCTTGACTTCCTGTTATACCCTATTTTGTCAGGGTACTCGAACTACTTCAATACTAGCAATTCTTCTTATTTTATGATTGTATGTAATGGTATTTTCATGTTGCATATTTCTTTGATGCATTCTGAGATCTAACTAGGCGCACGGGGTACTTCAGATACCCTTAAGCTTAAATGTTCACTGAGCCATCTCTTACTTCATGATGAACCAACCCAATTTCATTATCGATATGCAATTCATCCAGATATGTTTACTGCTTATCTTTGGGAGGTTATGACGATTCTTAACATTTATCAATAACCAAAGTATCGACACAACAAATTGATAAAGCATGTAAATCCACAATTAGCGTAACAACAAATGCAAACTTATTTTCTACTCTTCTCGAGCTTTTTTAGGGTCCCTCTTGGTATATTTGAGGAATGACTTTTTGGTGTAGGGTACCTGCTCATCAGTGTATAGCAATTTACTTAGACATGCTTGCCACAAATCTTAACAAAAATTATGGCAAATCCCTTTGTGAGATGGTCGAAAACCTCATGATCCACAATTTGATTGAAATAAAATATGCGAGACAAATAGTAATAAAAGTGGCTGCTCGCCTAACGTTATACGAGATGTCGAAAATCTCACAATTTCCCATTCACTTGAACTCAATTTAAACAAAAAAGATAGTGATAAAAGCAGCTACTTGCTTACATTTATATGAAATAGTCAAAAACCTCATGATCTGCCATTCGTGTGGAATCAAATAGACAATATAGACAGAAATAAAGGCAGCTGTTCACCTACCCTTGTGCGAGATGGTTGAAAATCTCATGATCCGCCATTCACATGAAATCAAATAGACAAAATAGATAATGGCAAAGGTAGTTGCTCGCCTACCCTTGTAAGTACTTCAGGCATCTAGCTCATATGATTGCCCTCCACTTGTAAATTGTTTCTCCCTTACTTTAGCTTAAGCAAGAAAATGGAGGTGTAGGCATGTGCGTACCTTAACAAATCTTCATGATGTTAGGGTACCACTATGCACTTCACCCTCGGGTATTATTTGACCCTCGCTCTCTTCATTCAAATGGGCGCATTTTCATAGTCGCTGTAAAAAGCTGCTGGTGATTTCTTTTTATTCTTTTTGCTGGGTCTGACCTTGAATAGATCATCATGATTAGAATAGGTCAAGTGCCCCAGTTATATTGGAATAAGACAATCTCTTGACAATATGTTGCATCATAACAGCAACAAACATAGAGTTAGTTTAATGGTGAACATATTCTTGTTGAATAGCATTTCAAACTACTTATTCACATATTCTAATCGAAAGGCCAATAAAAGAGCATGCATCATCACATTATAAAAAAGATATGCATTCATAGGTAATGGAAGCACAGATCATTACATGACTCAGCTTTGTTATCCTAAGGAAAAGGTGGGATCTTAATACCTCCCACTCTGTCACTAAAGACTTAAAGAATTAAAAAGTGCAACTGACTGCTGCAAGGTTACCTAGGGTTTCCCTCAGGGTCTTCACAAAATGGTTACAAGTATATATTTATAAAGAAGCTAACCACAATGGGGTACCTTAGGATCTTTAAAAGTTCTTTGTAAAATATTAACGGCTACATATTCATAATAGACTTAACCGCTGCGGAGTACCAAGGAGGTCCCCACAAGGTCTTCATATGCTATTTACATATATATTCATAATGAAATTGACCACTTTGGGGTACCCTTTATATCTGCACAAGGTCTTCATATAATATTTATAAACTCATATGAGTGATATTAAAAACTAAACAGAGGTGAAGAGAACATTCCTGAAAGCTCGCTTCTAGTTATATTTCCAACCATTGACATGGTCCACATGAATTTAGAGGTGCATCTGAAAAAATCAATTGTTACTCCTCAGGTTTTCTTTCATGTATTTCCTTGCTTAGGTACCCAAGGTCTCCATCTCCTTGTGAAGTCATGGGCAAATTCAAATATGGAGTTGGTGATGACTTGAATATGGATAATTGAGTGATATCTGGTTTATCTAGATCTAGTAAGTAGAGCTTTGCCAGCCAATTGTTGGCATATCTCAAGTACTTCATATGGCGGTGTTTGCATCTGGGGGTACCTCGATTTCCTCTTCATTCAAACTCAACGTAAACCAAACTTGTCAACACTATGGAAGCTTTTTGTACTGTTCACCACGGACAGCCCCAATTATACTCACCAAATTTTTGTTACGATCCGATTCAAACCAATTATGTGATTCTCACTGGATCTAGCTCAAATCTGATTCAAACAAATAAAATTTATATTTGAGGGGTGCTGGTGCTAAGTTTGGGCTTAGGTGTATTCTTCTGATGTTTAGGGTAGGTGGTTTAGTTAAAGTACCTTAAGTGGTGAGCCAAAGTAACATATAGGAGTTAATTTAGGGAGTAGCTCTGGTACACTCAGACATGAAATATCAATTGGACATCAAATTAAAAATATAGCTAAACAAACATAAATACAAAGAACCCACCATATTTATGTGGTCCGGTGTTTAGCTTACATCCATGGGAGTAAATGATCACAAATCCACTGTATAAATAAGAGGTTACATACGATATTACATTATACAAGATTAATAAAATAAGGTAGATAGCTATATATAGATGTTTGGCATTTTAAGTAGATTTTGGGTGCAAGAGAAAAGGGAGAACCCTAACTAAAATAATGAATTTATTTTCGGGATGCAGCATACCTCACTTAATCGAGGTGCGTAGGCTATTTTAGGTTTTTATGGAGATGAAGAAAAGCAAGAAGATGATAGTTAAGGTGAGAGGTTTAGGTCTGCAGTGAGAGAGCTTGAAAGGATGCTTTAGACCGTAAAAGAGCAAAAAAGGTTAGAGGTGGAGCTGACGATGATTAGCGACCACACTCTGATGCTCAAGTCAACTTCTTGATTAGCGTAAAGCGCTTGCAAGGTCTCGATAATCGAGGTTGGAGGTTGATGAAGGCCTTAACTTTAGTGGAATATGTGTTTTTTTATTGTGTATGAAAAAGTGGAATCACAATGTCTTTATATATGGAATACCCTAACTGCCTGCCACGTGGCATCTTTCTAGTGGTGATTTGGTTGTTCTTTCTAAGATTCTTTTATCCTTTTACCTTTATCATGATTTTTGAGTTGTTAGGAGTATACTTGGGGAGCAAGAAGGACGTTATTTGGCGTGGTTTGTTTTCTTATACACATGGTGTATGCTGTAATGTAGTCAAGGACAACTCTACGGAGATTCTCTTGGCTGCTTTTGGGTGTTGCAGTTGAGAACCACTGTCTTTGGTGTGTCGTTTTTTGCTTTTTATAGGTGTGATAACCAGCTATCTCCTCTTTTCCAGTAGATATTCCCTATATTATCTTACAAAATCAAATATTCTCTTTAGGCAATTAAGATATTTCACATAGTTGATATTTTGGGAGATTTTTCTTTACCACTTTACTTCTAGCATGGCGTACCCGTGTACCAACACGATTATCAAGTATACCCGGTGTAGGTCGGGTATCCTTTGGTGATTATTTTTAATTATACAATTTTTCATCGACACATGACACTTCATTGTTGATCTTCAATTTCTTCCCCAAGACACCTTTGTTACACCTTTTTTTAATTTAATTTTAAATACCAGATCATATGAACAGCTAATCAAATTAACTATACTATATGTTTATTTCCCTTGTGAGGTTTGATCTTAATTCCTGCCTCAAAGACATTCATTGAAAATACCAAGGATGGTCTCTTAGTAGATGTAACTTTGTTTTTCCTTTACATTAATTGTAACTTTTGTTCTAAGGTGGATTATTAACATAATTATATACTTATTTGTAATATTAATCTCTTGCAACCAAATGAAAAATAATTAGAGATAAAAATAGCATTTGATGTTGCCAACCCCACAAGACTCTCTCTACCATTGAATTAAATGCAACAAATAGATAAGAATTTATGTAAAAATTTAATACAAGTTACCATTATTTTTTAAAAATTAATCAATATGAGCAGAACCAAAAAAATCGACTAATGGGGGACGATATAATAATTAAAAAAAACTGTAAATACTTGTTTAACTTTATATTTTAATTTAAATATTTGCTTAATTTCTACATTTTAAAAAATATATCAAAAACCCCTGCTTTTAAATATATTATGCTCTTACCCTTAATTTTTCTGAACTTTTACAATTAATATAAATATTAATTGTTTGCTTAGTTGGGACAATTACTTAACTAATTATGTAATATTGAGAAAAGATAAATAGATATATATATGTGTGTGTGTGTGTGTGTGTGTGTGTGTAGGGATGGCAACCAAACCCGCACCCGGCTCGGACCCGGATTGAACCCGGATTTTCCAGGCCGGGTTCCGGATCTACTTTTATCTGAAATATAAATTGATATTGTACAACCCACATGTTTCCGGGTCCGGATCCGGATTCAAGTAACCCGTAAATCCGAAACTCGGACCCGGAGTTTTTTATTTTAATATTAATTTTTTTTTTACAAATCGTTTAATATAAATTAAAAAAAAAAAACCTAACCCACCAAGTTCAAGGCCAATAATAACATGGATTATTTTAGAAATCCGGGTTCAAAACCCGGAATCCGGGTACCCGGATTTTTCCGGGTTTAACCCGGACCGATCCCGGATTAAAAAAAAAAGGGTTTTAATCCGGGTCCGATATATGAAAATTGTATCCGGGTCCGGATCCGGATCCGGAAAGACCAAACCCGGACCCGGACCCGGACCCGCAAATTGTATAGGGTCAATTGCACAATTGCAGCTTTTGTCTACGAGTGGATCCACAGCTGCTCATATCCACTCATGATTGTATAGCATTTGCAGTGGGGCGAAGCTGCATATGGCCCTCCTTCGGGCCTAAGAAAAAAATAGTTTTCGTCTATTTGATATTTTTAATTTTAGAATTTTTTATATGTTGTATATCTGTATTTTTTTTTTCAGAGTGCTTTATTCGCTTACTTAACCTGAGTTTAACGTATTAATTTTAATTTTACCTCAAATTTACATAGCTTTTTATTTGGCAACTTAAAACGTTTACCCCTCAAACTCTCTCAAAATTTTCAATTCTGGCACACCGATGATCATATGGAGTGATTACAAAATAACAAAACACAATCAGAAAAAGGGTGGGGATATTTTACTACAAGAAAATAAGTAATAAATGATGGAAAATAATTGTAATAAAAGGGGATGCATGATAGACAATTCATCTGTCATTTATGTCACTGATATTAATTTATAACAAAATATTTTATGTCATGAATTCATGATGATAATTCACAGTCATATATCCATCATATAATATTTTTAATATAAAAATAATTAATTTAAATTTAAATTTATTTAAATTTTCATACCACTTCTTTTAAATTTTGGCAGGAAATTTGATTATCATTTGTAAATCTATTATTTAATTTTGGCGGGAAATTTTTTATGATAGACTTTATGATAGGTATTTCTCGTCATAAAGTTATATATTTTTTTAAAAAAATTATATTGTAATTATAATTTGTTGATGAATTCTAGTTTACCAATTTAATTAATAAATAAAATGAATATCGTCAAAAAAACAAAAAACAATTAATATTAATTAACGTCTATTCAATTCAGCAAATTAATTTCAAAAGGAATACATCTAGTATCCAATGTGATCACCACCAATATATAATAAAACATCCCAAATTAAAAAAAAAAATGCCATAATAAAAAACAACAGTTAAATTCCAATTAAACTCCAAGAAAAGCAATTAAAATTCTAGCCACCAAGCCAAGTTACCCAACAAAACTCCCAAAGATTAATGGAAATATTCCAACAGCAAGACTTCTAGCAAGACTTCCAGCAGCAATACCATCTTCCAGCGGCAGTACTCTAACAGCCTCATTCCCAGCAACACTCCAACTCCATACCCAGCAATCCACCATCTTCTAATAGCACTCTAATTCCAGCCATATACCCAGTAACATTCCAACCCAAACCCAGCAAACCAATCTATGCAGAATCAATCAAAATACCATATGCTATCAAATACATGACATCTACTCTACAATCCTTAATAGCAACCATTATAATTTGACACTACAACTTTAAATTTCAGAATCTGTCATACTATTATGATATAAGTCACCTTATATAAAATCTGTCATAAAATGTTTGGCATCTATTGTGTGTTTTCTTGTAGTGTTTCCACTCTACTATTTTTATAAATTCGCCCCACTTTTATAAAATAATTATAAAAAGCTTTCATTATTTTTGAAATATACAAATAAAAAAAATTGACAATTAATCAATTAAATCCTTCTTTTAAGTTCTTCTTGGATATCTTTGACCATTAGTGTTTTTTTCTTGAAGACAAGTTTATTTGATTATTTTATCCTAACAATATGAAATGATCAAATTGTCCCAAAAAATTATGAGCTCTTTATCTAATATTTTTAGATATTTATTTGTATTTTTTTTATTTTTTTAAAAATAATGTGAGCTTATCATAATTATTTCTTAAGAGTGCAGTGAATTTACAAAAATTATGGAATGAAAATATCACTGCCCCTTAAAAAAATGATAAATTTTGGACTATCCCTGGTGAAGTGATAATCTTGAAAATAACCTTCAAATTGTTGTAATCATCATCGTATCTTTTTTCAAAAGGTAAAAGAAAAGTGGGAGTGGATTGACGAAATATTCTCTGTCTTCTTAACACAAATATTGCAATAGTTTGGAGAGTATTTTGAAGATTATAATTTCATTTGGATTGTAATACGAATTGACCCTTGAAAAGATATGGGCTATCAAAGATAAAATTCAAGAAAAAATTGAAAAAGGAGTAATATTCAAAAGGAGCAAACCTTCAAGGCATGTTTGGCAGTCCGGATTAACTGGGTTTGCACCGATTAAATCATTTTAGCCCAATTTTGGAACTGACATAGGTTTACTCTACTTTGCACTGGGAGATCCAGCTCATGGCCAGTGGAAGCTCAAGCCCCTGATGGTGAAAAAATAATTTTAAAATAAAACAAAAAATTGCTTGAACTTCCAATTAGCCCCTACTGAATCTATTTAAATAGACCCCATAAACTTGTAAATCCATATAATTTAAATTTTTAACTTTATTTATCATAAAAATCCATACTTTAATTAAAAAATAAAAGTTCATGGCCCACGACACTTTTGAATACCTAAAAAGTAAGTCTCAGACAATAAGACACCTTTAATCACAAATTTTTGTCTTTATTGTTCTTTAAAAAATCAATGTTATTATTTAATTTAACCCCTAATAAATTAATTTTTAAATCTGCCAATGCTACTTTGGTCAAAATTTCCAATTTGATGACTAGAGTAAGCTAGTCATCTAAGAGCCGCGCAATAAATTTTATATTATACTAAATTACATTAAATATAGTATTCTATTAATTTAAATATATTTAGAGTATGTTTACTTCGTGAATAGGGAAAGGGGAATGAGGAATCATTCCCATTGTAGGTGTTTTATTCTAAAATATCAATTGTAAATAGGAATGAGAATAGTGGATCTCATCAAATTTGGAAATAAAGAATAAGAAGCTCATTCTTGTGATGGAGGTGAGAATTAAAAATAGAGGGATGGGAATAGAGAATAAATTGACACTCTTATCCTTAAAGAAAATCAAATATTCATTTTTACCAATTTAAATATGAAAATAATAATATCATTAGTATTATTATTACATTATTGTTATTAGAATATCATTATTATTATTATTAGAACATTATTATAATTTTATAATAAAAGATAATTATATCATTATCATTATTATTATTATAATAATTATAATAATAAATAATATTATTATTAGTACTAATACTAGTTATAATAGTTAATAATAATTAGTGCTGTTATATTAATTATAATAATAATTATTTTTATTTTTATTATTTAGTATTATAGATTATAATAATAAATTAATATTTGCTATAATATAATAATAAAGATGAAGAAGAAGAAGAAGAAGAAGATGATGATGATGATGATAAGGACTACTTTATTCAAAAAATTATAGTATTACCCTCATTGTTATAATAAACATACGTATATTTCCCTTAAAAATATTTACTCATTTGTTTTGTTAGTGAAAAATATATAATTTTAACTAAGAGTGCGTTTGGCATACTGTATTGTATTATGTTGTATTATATTATTTAATACAAATATATTTTATTATGCTGTATTGCATCAGCATTGTATTATATATTAATATTATACATTATTTGGTGCTATATTGTATTGTATTAATTTTTAATTACACTATGTTTGGTGCTTCATTATGTAACATTGTATTAATTTTTTTGAGTAATTTAAATGGTATGTTTGGATCATTAGTACTTAGAAAAAAAGTAAATATGGAAGAATTTAAGATTTTTTACATCAATTTATTTAGTAAAATTTTAAAAAAATTGTCATAAATCTTCATTGAATATACATAAACTAACAAATTTTAAAACTTTTGGCAATGTAACATTTATTTTTTCATCATTTTCCCCTATAAAATAAAAATCCAAATAAATAATTTATCCAAGTAACCTCTTAAAAATTATCACAGGATAACAAATAGTTAAAACATGCAAGATCCGTTCAAAGCATCTTCGGATAATAGTATAGAAGTTTACACATTTTAATACACTACAACATAGTCACAAAATAATAAAGTGATATAATAGTTGCAATATAATCACAAAAAATGTGAATTGTATTAAATAATTCAAGTACACACATCCACATGTCAAAATACTACCGTAAAATATCATTGTTAAGTTATAAATGTAGTCCCCAATCAAAAGGTTAGCTAAATAACAGAGTATAAATTCGTTAACACCTTTTACATCCTTCAATGCAGCAGATTTCTCAAGTTGATTTGTTGCAGATGAAGGAACCAATAACATGTCAATTCCTTGATCAATGCCACTAGTTTTTATTTTCCATGAAACCAATGTCATAGGCTTTGCACCACCAGCTTTTACAAGTGTCAAATTTGTTTTCCTTACAGCAAGTTTCATCTAACAACTTCGGTTTCCCAATCTACAGTCCATAGTCCCGAGCATTTGCAACTATTTCAGGCAAATACTGTTTCTTTGAAAGTCAAAGATATGATAATTTTGCACAAGGAAATTTCAGAAGCCGACCATCTATTAAGATGTTTGAATAGTTTAGTCTCTTCAATTTGCTTCAATACTTCTTTCTGAAATACCAAACACAAAGCCCAAATATCAGAAAATAGAAATTTAATTATATAAACCTTGATAATTAACAAGCCTTAATTACTTTCTCTGTTTCACTTCAGAAAACACTAGCATATTCTTGTCTCCAAAACTTTGCAACACACTTGACCAAGTCTTTTAAATCAAAGGGCGCTGATTTAAATAGAACAAAGTGTAAATTCTCATCACCCTTTACATCCTTCAATTTCACAGCAAGATATTATAAATGCAAAAGAAAACATGAAGTTTAGACAATCTGTGTGCAGCCAAAAGGCTAGCTAACAGTTCAAAATCAACCAAGAATGCCACCAAAATTCAATAATTCATTTGCATAGCTTTCTCTTTTGTTAGAATGATTGAAAAATTCCAACATATATGATGATGATACAGGTCCATCGAGATTAAAGCTAGCATGTAAATTAGGTAACCCGAACCCAAATAAGATATAAAATAATCCAAAACCCGAATCGCCATGACTAAAATAGTTCAACCGTTCACCAATCAAACATCTCTTTTGTGGACCTCTGTACCATCTTGTCTTTATAAATAGGCGGTTTGGCAACAAACACAAGCACATTCACCACTTTTTAAGTTGAGAATAAAAGCGATCGAATGACACACATGTAAAACATTCTATTATTCTTAGATACGTCTCAAAATTTGTCGCTTAGGGGTGGGTGTTTGCTTCAGGTCAATCCCAATCGAACTCGAAATTTATTTTGAGTTTTGATTCGGTTTGGGTTGACTTTGGAAACTGTTCGATCCCAAATTTAAGAATCGATCAGGTTAAATTTTAGAAAAATAACTTTATGGTCTAACCCTAATTGAAAGTTCTACTCAAAGTCACAAACACAAATACAATTGCAGTCGCTTCTTCTTCTTCTTCTTCTTCTTTTAGGCTACCTAATCCTTTGCAACCACTGCCAAATTCTTCTTCTTATTTGGATGCCAAATTCTTCTGTGGCTGCCAAATCTTTTGCAGCCCTGCCAAAAACTTCTTCTTCTTCTTTGCAGCCCACAATTTTAATTATATTTAACTTTTGGTTAATTGTTTATTAATTTTTCATGTTAATTATTAAATAAAAAATTCTTAGTTGTTAATTAATTTTGGATGGGATTTGAGACATAATAAATTTTCTTTGTAATGAATCAGACTTTATAACGTGATTCAATTACCAATTTTAACCCATTTGGATTGAAATCTCCAACCCAAACGAGTTGCAACCGAACCAAAAATTAAAAAACTGAACCAAAAATAGAAATACCAACCCCTATTTAAAGCTATTTATGATGCCAATCAGAGCTTTTTATTTATCATTTTTTTAAGTGAAATGAAGCAATCTGCCAAGACAGTGAAATCTTAGACATAGTGAGCTGACTTGTTTCCTGTGCTTATTAGTGTCCAATATAACCCTTCCCTTTTCAGTAAACAACACTATGGGGTAATGTCTTTTTTTTTTTTACTAATTAAGTCATTAACTTAATTACAATCAATTAAGTCATTAGGTTTGTTTGTTTTTTTTTTCAATTTAATGAAAATTTTCAATCATTATGTCATTAAGTTATTAAGTTATTTTTTTTTAACTTTTTTGCTTAATTTAAAAAGTCTAAATGACATTATTAAAGGATATTCTTCATCCTTATCTAATTAATTAATTTTCATTTATACCTAAATAATTAGCATTATTACCCATTTCTATAACTTGTGATAATATAGTAGTAGATTATTTTTATTTTTATTTTTATTTTCTTCAAATTAGCATTATTTATGTTTATAATTTTTAATGAATATTTTTCATATTAAACATCATAAACAACAATAAAATTGATTAACATATACTAATTTAGAATATCAAAGAGTTTCATTCAATTGAGCATGATTATATTATGAAAATATATTATCTTATTTATGTTCTTTGAGATGTTATTAATTGCTTAACATTTATAATTTGTAAGGGCATAGATGTAAAAATATTAGTTTTTAGATTTTTTTAACTTAAAAAAAAAATAACTTAATACTTATTTGTAGCTATTCAAATGAAAAAAAAAAACATATCATTTAGATTCAGACGTTCAGTTTTATTCAGAATTCAGACAAATTCAGATCTATTCAGATTTCAGATAAAAGAACAAATGCCACATATGTCATCCAATTATTATAACGTAGTTAATTTTGGACCCTTAGTGGATGTAATCTTGGACGAAAATTTTCTGAATATGCGTATAAAGGCAGGTTTAAAGAATAAAAATTTTAACAAAATTTTAGACACAGAATCTCAACTCTTAGATTAAATATAGTTTAATGGTTAAGATGTTAGATGATATAGCTTTTCTAGGGATGGCATAATTATCTGCAAACCTGTAAACTCGTCTGCCAAAACTCGTTCGCTGTGGGTAATTTTGTGGGTTGCGGGCGGGTTCAGTATTTCAATCTTAAACCCATTGTGGTTGTGAGTAGGCTTAGTATTTAGGAAAAATCCACTGGATACCCTGCAAGTATCTGCCAACCCGCATTTTTATTTTAATTATTTATGTTTTTAATTTTAATTATAAAAATTATATTAAAAATTTAATAATAAATTTACGTAAGTTAAAGTTCCTAATTCCTAAACCTAATTAACCTATCTCTTTGCAGCATATATATATACATATGTATCAAGATAGATGCAATAAGCTTTTAATAAGTAAAAATTTTATAATTTTTAAGTATGATATTAGTGATATTTTATTTTAATTACATTCTTTTTTTTTCTTTAATAGCTTGAACCTAAAGATGGCTTCAAGTTAGGTTTTTATTTGTTTAATTTATTGTTAATGATAATTGTACAAAATTTATTTGTTAATATTATTGACTATTAACAATAATACTTGTATATTGATTAAAGATGGAGTAAGGCATTAATATTAGTTATGATAATTTACCGACGAAAATATATTTTGCATTTGATTAATATATTTTGTGTATTTGTTTTAATGTTGAAATTTTAATTTCTTATTTATATTGATAAAATCTAGAATTGAGTAGTGTATGCGGATTTTTTAGGTTATTGTTATAAATTTATAGTTTGAATTATATAATTAAAGTTTTATATATTATTGAATATATTTTTTTAATATTTGTGATCTTAAATGAGAAAACTAGCAAAAAATCTACTATCGATTGCAGGTGGGTTTAGTAATTGTTAAAACTTGTAGCAGATGAGTTTTTTTTTTTTTTTTTTTTTTGTAAATAAAAGCTTATTGCGGGTTGCACATAAGTTTGGTAATTTAATTTTTTTGTGAATGCTGATGTAGTAATGACAAACCCACAGCAGATGGTATCCATTGACATCCCTAAGCTTTTCCTATTTAAATAAAAGTATCTATAATTCATAGGACCCATCATTTATTGTTAATTGCTTGATTCTCTTTGTTCGTTCTCTTTTTTTTTTTTTTTTTATGTTCTTTGTTTCTTTTTTATCTTTATCTTTTCTGCTTCTCCAAGCTCTGGTAAAAATTAAGATCGCAATATTATAACTTAAAATACTAATCGCAGTACTGTTAGATACTAAAAATAAAAATTTGAAATATTATCCAAATACCTATTTAACAGCAACAAAGAAAAGAAATAAAAAACCAAGGAATGAAAGAGTTGCTTGGTTGACTTCCTCAGTCTTAGGGCCAACACCTCTAACACCAGTAGTAACGTCATCATCCATGGCACTACCCATGTCGCCTCGAGCAGTCTAGTACGTCTTTGCAATGATGGGCTATAGATACCGTCCAATTCTTTTATCTTGTTCTCGAACTCATGATAATAATTTTGATACTAATACTAGATAATTTCACTTGATATAAATTGTTTTTAACATTCTTTTGTATTTCAAAAGCTTTCAAGAGCTATTAAAATATAGGAGAGGGAAAAGAGAAAATGGAAAATAGAAAAGGGATAAATATTAATGAAAACAATAGTCCACGAGATTTCCTCTTGACCATTCATTCTTTTCTAATCTAATGGTTAGAAAAGTGTGTTTAAATTTGTGTCCCTTAAACATTCCTCAATGTATCCGTAGTCTTTCTTTAACGAGGACATGATGCCACTAAAATATCAAAAAACACAAATTTCCACTACAAGAAAAATGATCTTTAGTGACAAAGAAATAATGTCACCAAGTGCTTTTAGAACTATAGACACTAAGGATGAGATTGAGGACAAAACTATTACAAGCACGTCAGATGAGACATATTAAGATCTTATTCAAGTTCCTGTCTGACCCGTCACAAGAGCTCGTACAAAGAAATTCAAAGAAGCACCTAATGGGCTGGTTCAAGCAACTTGAGCTCAATCAAATTCTTCGAGGCCCATTAAAAGAATCACACATAATATTCAGACCACTAAATGCGTGATTTAGGCTCTTGAAGTTTTCAAATAATCACTTATACGAAATCAGTAAGTTGGCTTGCACATTATGGTTGGAAAATATGCTACTTTCCTTTTCGGATATTTTTTCATTTCTTGAGGAGGCAAGTGGCGAGACAAATCAGTTATTTCTCTTTTAATTGCCTAGTTTTCATTTTTAATTGATGCAAGACATTAAAGCCATATAAGAGACTTTCCTTATTTACTTTAGATTAGGCGTTTTCTTTCGGTAATTAAGTCTAATTTGATTTTGGTTTGGGATTTATTTCCCGAAAATTCCAAGGCAATTATGGGAACAAAATTCTTGTAACCAGCCCTATATAATGTACTCAAATCCAATAAGAAAGATAGATCAGTTTTGATGCAATTGGCGAGAGAGTTAATTCTCTTTAGTTCTTAATCTAACTCTTTGAACTTAATGGATTTCCGGAGCATTTAAACTCTTAACTTTTCAATCAGACGATCCAAAGCTGATTGGGGCATCCTCACATACCAAGGTTCGTGCTTTCATTGAGTATTGGGCCACGGTTCCATTCGATTCTAGGTTTAGAATCCATTCTTAGGGACTAAATTGGTTAGGGTTGCATCAATTCTATGGCGGGGTTCATATCATTTGGTATCAAAGCGCAAGGTTCTGCCAGGTTTTGGTTATCCTTTTCTTTAGTTTTCGATTCTTATTAATCGTAAGTCTTAATTCCCATTGTCCTAAATTCGATTCCGAAAATCCCTAAAAATTTTGGCTGAATTTTGCACCCTTTCGAGAATTGTTGTGTCTCTTTCTTTTAATTCATTGAGTTGTGATCCTTGCTTTAATTTCTGAGTTTCGCTAGCCTTTAATTTCTGAGCCTATGATCTCTGCTTAAAATTTTTTGTTCGTTTTCCATTATTAGTGTCTTTGAGATCTCGAAATTGATTTTACCCTATAGTGTGAAAGTCTTTGCTCAAAATTTTGGTAATTTGCGAATCCTAATTGTATGTACTCATTGTATTCTTACTTTTGAAATTCGAATCTCCTTGGTGTAATATTTGGGAATTGCTATTGGAATCTTGACACTGGTTTGATTAGTTTGATAAGAACCCAAAGATAATTACTACGAGTGCAAAAAGGCAAGAGAGTGTGAGCGTATAAGAGGGTAAAAGCCAACAAATTTGAGTTAAACACGAGTGGAATTGAGTAAATCAGTTTCATGAGTGAAACGCATAAGGGAGTGTGATGAGGCTATTTCCACATTATTTCTAACCTTTTTTCTTTACAGATGTTAGCCAGGTCTCTCAACCAAGAACGAAACAAAATGAAGAGGATCAACCACCAACTGCTCAGAATTTGCAAATTCAAACCTTGATGGGAGAGATAAGACGAATGATAAGGGTTGAATTAGAGCACATACATGAGTGTTTGGATCACATAGAAAACACAGCAACAACCCATTCCTCAAGCACGTAGGAGGGAGAGAGTTTTGGCTAGAGAAGATATTGATGACTATTATAGGGATGAGTATGATGAAGAAGAGGATTTTGTGAGTAGTTATAGGAGAAATGGATGGGGTGGAAGAGTTAGGAACCGGGACAATGGCTTGAGTGGCATAAAGATAAAGATCTCATCTTTTCAAGATAAATCCAACCCAGAAGCATACATTGAATGAGAGAAGAGGAGTTCGCGTTTGATTGCCACAACTACTTCGACGCAAAAAAGGTAAATTTGGCTGTGATTTAGTTTTCTAACTATGCTATTACTTGGTGAGAATAGGAAACGTCCAGTTGAGACGTAGGATCAAATAAAAACATTGACGAGAAGATGTTTTGTACCAAACCACTACTACCAAGACTTGTACAAAAAATTAGAAAGTCTTACATAGGGTAGCCAAAGCGTGGAGGATTATTACAAAGAAATAGAGATTACCGTGATTAGAGCGAATGTGGAGGAGGATAGAGAAGCTACCAAGGCACGATTCTTGAATGGCCTTAATCGAGAGATTACAAATATGGTTGAGTTACAACATTATGTGGAGATTGAGGAGATGGTCCACAAAGCCTTCAAGATTGAGCAACAACACAAGAGGATGAGTAACGCCCATACAGCCCAAAACTCGAGCTCCACTCTTTGGAAGCTGAGCTGTGTGAGCCAAGACAGAGGCCACAAGCATCTACTGCACCTAAGCCGAGATTGGAGCCACTCCAAGCACAATTCACAAGGTAACACCATGACTCCCACTATTAAGAATCATGATAAGGGACATATCGCAAGTTAATGCATGAATAAGAGAGTTATGGTGTTGCAGGACAATGGTGAGTTGTAACTGAGGATGAAATGGAAGAAAATGAGATGCCACCATTGGAGAACATTGAAGATGAAGAGTATATAGCCCCTAGGGAATTGACTTTGTAGCTATGAGAGCTTTGAGTGTGAACAAGATGAAGTAGTGCAACGAGAAAACATTTTCCATGCTTGGTGCTATGTTCAAGACAAAGCATGTACTATGATTATTGATGTGAGAAGTTGTACTAATGTTGCTAGTATAATCATGTTAGAGAATTTAGGGTTCCTAACACTTAAGCATCCACGGCCATACAAACTTTAATGGTTGAATGACAATGGTGAGGTGAAAGTGAACAAGCAGGTACTAGTGACTTTTCGGATCAGTAAGTATAAAGATATGGTGTTATATGATGTAGTACAAATGCAGGTTGGACACTTGTTACT